>OZ024915.1:35459617-35707117 GCA_964017125.1 Flabesymbios commensalis
AATGAAATGCTCAGTCTGTCAACTTGAGCTTATTATTTTTCTTTCCTTCGTCAACACTATTTTCGGATGAGTGCTTAGTGTATTTTGTTTTTGTGCGATGGATCGTTCTTGTCAAACTGTGGGACTTCGAAAAGTTCATATAATTAATCCAGGATTATGCAAGATAGCCGCTTATGATAGTGCCAACTTTCCCGTTCTACAAGTGCGCTCTCTAGTCTGGGGTTAGTTTGATCAGCATCATGCCATTGAGATTTCGCGCATAATGGCCGACATTCCACCTCAGCGTGGTGGACCAGCAACTGTTACTGTTGTACGCGTAACTGACGCAGGATAAGCAGATCTAATTGTTGCTGGTGACGTCATAGAGTCTGTATCAATGAAGGTAACTTTGTCGACTTGGAAAAAACTGGCAAACTTCTGGAAAAGCTTAGGCCAGCTTATGTATTCTGTGCTGGTGTGTCTAAAACGGAATTTCAGGCTGTTTGTTCTGGGTGAGATATGTTCCCAAATTAAGTTATTGAGAAAAATGTGCCATTCAATCGAGTCGCCAGCAAAAAATGTTTAAAATGGTACACACTTCGCACAAAGAGATGAGAGGAACCTTGTGCTAGAAAGAGATAACAGGTGTGCTGAATGTAACCAGATGTATCACCGTGCAAGATTTACAAGTAGACGAAATCTAGACATTCCGTTAAAAGGGCGACTACAGAGGACATAGGACCATCTTCCAGTAATCCTATCCACCCTTCGAGTCCACGTAGCAAAGATATACTGTATTTTTGTGCATCATTAGTGAATGTTATTTATTTGAGATGTGAAAGGTTAGTCATTTATTCAAGTACATTTGCCCAATAATAAATGCGCATTAACATACCAAGCGTTGCCAATAATTGTTGTAGATGTTTAAATCGCATATCCATCACAATTGATGCGGCTACGTCGTCCCTTTTTGCTAAGATATTATTTTAGCTAAAGGTGAAATCCCCCCCCCCCCACACACACACTTTCTCGCTCACAATAGTGATAGGACTAACTTTATACCATGAAGCAAACGCGTCACAGTGTAGTTTCTTACTAAATTAAAAAAAAATCCATCAACGAAATTTTATTCCGTGTAAACATTCAGCCACAATAAGGACCTGAGCGATGTACCAACATTAAAACAATATCTAATGAGCCATTCACAGGAAACACAAAACATATGTAAAATATTTATTCAATTTAGGACCAACGAAAGACGTTGGACCAACGTTGTATGAATGATATACAAATATTTTGTGTTTACTGGGCTGCCTCGTGCCGGTCGGGTGGTTTCTCTATCCCCCCCCCTTCTCCCCCGGATCGACATCTACATCCTCATCCAGCAATCACTGTTGGTTTACCCAAGGATTGTTTACCATTTGGCCAATATCTTCAATTTTGATCATCTCACCACTGTGTAAAATCGTTCTGTCGTATCATACGGGGTGAAGGTGATGTGACAGGCTGGTAATGTGGTTGGTTGACGCATGGCTGATGTTGTTTGCGGCAAAAGTCGAAGACATGCTTCCCTACAGTCTGTATAATTGGCGAACGTGATCCAGATTAACCCTTTATCACCGAGTAGTTTCCGATCAGTTTATAAATGTGTTTTCACCAATTTAGGCATCTTTTTAAGTTGCCGGGCGGAGACAAGAAAAAAAAAAGTTTTTTAAGGTGATTAAATATTTAGTTACAGCATATCCTTCAGACAATTATTTATTCCATGAAAAATCAATCTCAAAGTATTTATTTCAAATATACTCCAGTCCCCCATTGGAGATTGAATGGTGGCTCCTGACAATTTTCTGAGTATTCATGACAAATTATGAATACAAGTATTCGTATTGTATTTAAATACTATTTAAAATTCCTGTATTTATCAAAACCGAGAAGTGGAACAATAAAACGTGTTATTGAAACACAACTGATTTAAGCCCCTATATATTTTCTTCTTGCTAGGATCTTACACGCATAACGTTGTACAGGTAAGTTTTGAAAATGAGCGATTGACTAAAGATGTGTGTGTCATAAATCTGCGGCCTGTGCGCTGTGACATAATACTATGCCTGAGCCTACTCCCTTAACATGTTAACAGACAAATCCGTTCACCCTCTTTTTGATGACAACATTGCAATATGTGATAAGAGTACCGTACTCACAAACCACGGCCGTCATCGTCTCCAGGCCTCCAACAACATCCTCCTCACCTTCTCAGTGAAACACGATAAGTTGATCCATGCAGTGTTAGATTTATGTTGGGCCAGCGTCGCAGAATTTATGCTATGGGTCTACAACTGGGACTTAGTATAGCCCTAAATGTCATCGTATTTCACTAGTGGTAAACGGCATTTAATGCTGTACTACGAACAGACAGACAATATTTTGTTGACACAAAGACAAGTCATCACAGACTTATTCGTCTGTACCTACATTCTAAACATTAATTCAATGTTGAACCAATGTATCAGGATACATAAAAACACACTATTTCTGTGAATGACATAATTTTACCTTTCTCATGCATTACATTATTATTCTTCTATTATTACTGCTTTTTCATTACATCTTGCCACTATAGGTATATTTTGTATTCGATTACATCTGGACAGTGATGTATTCGTATTCAAATACATTTTTAAAGGGAGTATTTGTATTCATGACTTCACGTCTACAATTATATTAATAGACATATGGCATCATGTATATTTAGCATCATTGATAGGCTCTATAATCTGATAGTACAGATATACGATCATGGTGATTTTAAAACCTGCTACTGAACTGTTTACGAGCCACAACTTTCAAAGGGTTTAGACATATATATAATCGTCCAGCAGAGTGACTGGCTTTCGATCGGGGGAAGTGGGCTATGTATAGCAGCATCTTGTTGGTAGATATAATGTATGCTCATGAATACTCGTGTGGATACCAGGAGCAGATCCCATCTGTATCAGCAAGGATACTAGAACACAAGGATATACAGCTCCGGAGAGCGGGGTTTGGGTGGGGGGGAAGAGATTAGTACCTATTCATAGAGTGAAGGGACCCCTTTGTTTTAGAGAGACCGCAAGGGTCATAAATAGGGTGGGGAGAACTGGTTCAGCCTGATGTGCCTTGCGATTCCAGCTGTATCAACAGCCCCGCCTGAGGCATCAGCAAGCCCGTTGCTATGGTAACGACCCGTCTCGTGATTGGTTGTTTTCTGGGTGTGTGAGGTCACACGTGGGGGTTGGACCTGCGCATTGTGGATTTCCGATATCAACAAACGCAGCCATTTTTCCTAGTCTTTAAATCGTGAAAATCCGATCATTTTTGACAATTTTCTGAGGAAAGCATCATTTCTCACAACACAACGGTAAGTACAAATAATCCACTTTCTTCGCAGAAAAAAATGATAGCGCACAATTTGACACCTTATTCAAAAATATACGAAAATAGAGTAGTTTATCCTGAAGACTATACAGAAAACGTGGAGTGTGTCAGATTTGAGGCTTTTGACGTGGACCACGTGGAGTAGCACCACCCTACCTTCCCCCGCACGGCCTGTCATTTGCGTATATTTCCTTAATTATCGCTCACATGCGTGTTATTGATAGACATGGCCTTGTTGTGCCTTATGAAGTTCTGTATGGAATGACATCTGACGACTACAAAAGTTGAAAAGTAGGATAGCCTGATTATTCATGCAATCATGGCTATGTGGTATGCCTATTAGTATTATGCCTATGCCATGGTAGGTACAACACATACATTTTTAAATTGTCAAATAAAATGATGCTGACCCTTTTTCCGTAAATGCAGACATGCCAGAATAAATATTTGACCACATTCCAAAGTCTCATTGAGCAAGAACAGGGGTGGATTTAGCTTTTTATTGAGGGTGGGTTTACAATTTAACAGAAAAAAATATTTAACATTAATTTTAAAGGGGTCGAGGGGCCCATCCCCAGAAAATTTTTGATTTCCAAAGGTTTTTTCATGCAATCTAAGGCACATTGGGCACTGTTTCTCACTCAGTATATCACCAAATCATAAGGATATACCTAAATAAGGTGATTTTTTTCTAAGGGAGGGGGGAGGGGTTAAACCCCCCTCCCTTGGATCCGCCACTGAAGAAAAATGCTGTGCTAGATCAAAATCTGAGCTAAATTATAAAACCGTCCAAAAGTTGTGACCTCAATGACAATGTTGCAAATTGCAGAAGGGATACAGAATCCAAAACATCATCCAGACCCTTGAACTTTTTGAAGCAGCTGAACAAAATTACTGAGATGAACGTTCTTGAAGGTTTTAGTTTTTAGATACAGCAGGGCACCCAATGAGTGCGGCACTGCCCCACAAATACAGTAATAGTAGCCTACTTAGCAAACATACCACATATATGTCAGGGTTTCCCACAGCTTAACCCTTACACTGCTGCATAAAATTTGCAGCATGTGTGGTTGCCCACTAAGTAATATCTGGCACGTTTTTTTTTTAAAAATGTTCATCTGATGAACAACTGATACATCTTTCCACAGCACTCGCATTTAAACCTGGCAGTATCAACAGTAGTAGCAATGTGATCATCATGATCAGTGACAGTGGCAGTCACGCTCACAGTGACAGTGTCAGTCACAGTGTTACTGCTGTCAGTGTCAGTGCATAAACTTTTTTCATACTCATAGGCCTATCATCAGCAGTCATGCAAGATTACGTCGTTTCCCTTTCATTGAAAGAAGAATCCAAATCAACAAAATATTCATCATCTGAAGATAAAACTAAATTGTCCAGTGAATTGACGGCTTCTTGTTACTAATTCGTTTCCTTTATAGCTCATCATGTTTGTTTGTTGTTCCCTCATGGAAGTCGCCATCTTGAACTGATCACGTGACCGGCGGAAGATACCGAATCTTCCCGATATACGCCGAGTATAAATAGTTTTGTGGATGTTATCTTCAGAGTGTGACTAATCAGAGGGTAATAAAAGGGAGGAGTAAACCCAAGCGCAAGCCACATCAGGCCAGTGGAGGGGGCTAAGCTGTATATCCTTGTGTTCTAGTATCCTTGGGCCTACTATATAAAATAATGTACTAACATCTAATGGCAATGACCAACACTACTCTTTGTGCAATAACAGCCAATTCGAGATGCTGAATCAATGTTGGTTCACAGTTGGCCCACCGTCTGCAACCCCACGCCAGCATTAAAACAACGAGACGTCCGTGTCGCTGAACTAATGTTGTTTTAATGTTGGCGCGCCGTTTGATATACCGAGCCAACATTCAAGCTGCATTGGTTTAGCGTCATGTGTTTATCGTGATGATGAACAGATGATGCTCCACTGCATTCAGGGCTGTATTCCAACAAAAACTACCGTACTGTTAAGTATCCCAGCAAACACGAGCCGTCGACTCAATGTTGCTTCAATGTTGGGCTGTCGTCTTCGACGTCGGCCCAACATTAAAGCAACATTGGGTCAACGTTTCGTGTTTGCTTGGGTGCTGCTATGTGAAGCCAAAAAGTAGTAACTGGTTTCTTTTTAAGTAAAGCAGTTATAGTGTAGGCTCATATGTCACATATAACACTTTCGTGAAATTTGTCTGTTAAAATTGATTTTTCACTTGATTCTGACTCAAAATATCATGAAAATCAAGAAAAAAAGGGATTGCATTTTTTTATAGGGCGATAAAAGGTCTCAAATGGCAACATCAAAGATGGCCGCCAAAGTATATAAAATTAAACATATTTACGAATACTTTTGCAACTACATACGCTAAAGACATAAATAATATGTCTATTCTTATGTTTTCAGGTATGAGAAAGCCAATTCTTTCATTAGTTTTTTAGAAAAAAATATTGTAAAGTCTATATTTATGCAAATATGAACAAAAACAAGCGGATATCGCAGTGAAACTGCGGCTAACATTGGTTTGGCTGGTAGTGTTTTTCCTGTTTTGATTATGCTTGGCTGGTTCCCCTATGGAGATATATGGGCGGATGTGGAGCTCTTATCCTTGTGGATGTTTTTTTGTAAAGCATGAAATTCAAAATGGCTGCCATGAAATCACTGAAGTCATATTTTCCATAATTTTCAAGAACTACAATAAAACACATCCTACATTTTCAAGAACTACAATAAAACAAATCCTACCATCATTCGACATCATTATATTGCCTAAAATGCTACGATAAGCTTTGTTATATATATTCCCAAGTAAATTACATACCGGCACATCTATTCATTATATGCGTGTAGTAAGCCTACACATCACCCATAAACATAACTAACTGCATGATAGGTTAGAATATGAACCAAGCGTAATTGTTCAGATACACTGAGGGTCCCTTTTTCGATGGGTGCTTTATAATGTCATTTCAATGTCAAATCAAAAGAAATCTTAAGAAATTAATTCCAATCTGGTATACTCTGCGCATAATTCTGAATTGCAAGACGTCAAATGCGCAACTAACACTTCTAGAGGCCAAAAATGCTAAATGATGTCATGTGTTACATACTAAATTAGAAAAGTAGAAGAATAACTGATCTGAACTATTTGTCATATTTAGATATTTACACAGGTCAACATATGCCTATAGGTATTATTAACTCGGTGTTATATATATATTATTAGCAAAAGGTCAAGAACAAGGTCATATCATACTGTTTTCACACCCGTCCTCAAGCACTTGCACAATTCAATTTGACGTAAAAATGTAATGTTTTACACATTAATGGAAAGAGGTATGCTAAAGAAAATAAAGATTTATATCGGTTCGGGTTACAGGGTTGGTATTTACAGTAACAAACAAATATCATACCAAGGAAAACCTAAGGTCATTGCAAAGTCCAATAATAGTTCTTCGTAAATAAAACAAATATTACGCAATCCTGGATGGTCTGGATTTGAGTTACTTACGGTTAGAGTTACTGCCCTACTACGATAAATCATATTAATTTATTCCAGAATAATTTTCATAATAAGGACAGAGTTTACTCTGTGCCAGTAACTGCCTCTGGTATTTCCTTGCATTGAAGAGAATGGTTATGTAATATTAAAAAAATGGTAATTACTTAATAATATTTCAGACATTCGTTGATAATATATATCATCAGGGGGGGGGGGGTTAATAAATAGGCGAATAAGAGAACGAATGATTGGGGTATTCGGACACGTTTTTGCACATATAAATTATGACTAAACTGGACCAGGATAACTTTCCGTGTACATGGTGTACATGGTGTATTAGTGCTGTACAGATTCCTGTATTTTCAAGAGGTGACAATTGTGGCTTATCTAAGGGTATGAAAATCCCACGTACTGCATATTCAAGGGTCAATAAAATTACCCAGCTGTATCATGTGTTCATTCAAAGGCTGCTTTGTGTGTCGAACATTGGGCCTAGATTAGTGTGCTGTGCAAAAAGAAGGTTTTCGTGTTTTTGACAGTGACATATAGTTTGTTAAAACTTTTTGGCTAGCCCGAGAATTGTGTCTATTCAGAAAGAATGTGTTATTGTCCAAATCTGTATAGCCCTAATAAATGGTATGTTTACGCCAGAAACTGTATGGGGCCTAGTTATTTTCGGCAAAATTTGTATATTCAAAGGTATATTTTTGGCCAGAAATGTATATTCAAGACTAAGCTCCATAAAGTTGGTTACTTATTGGACATTCAAAACATCGGACATTCAAAACGTAAAGTTGGCTACTTATAGGATATTCACAACATTGGACATTCGAAATTTGATATTCAGATATTGGTGAAATAAACAAATATTGGACATTGGACATTCAAAACGTAAAGTTGGCTACTTATTGGATATTCACAACATTGGACATTCGAAATTTGATATTCAGATATTGGTGAAATAAACAAATACTGCCTTTTGCATTTATGTCATGCATAGTCAATAGACAGTATCTACTTAGTTGCATCAGCTATATGTAACACAAAAAGATACAAAACCAAAACGCAGTATCTGAATGTGAATCTCGACTATTTTTGATATTGGACATTCGCTATTTGACATTCGCCGTAAAGTTCGCTACTTATTGGATATTCAAAACATTAGACATGCGAAATTTGAGATTCAGATATTGATGAAATAAGCACATACTGTCTTTTGCCTTTAGGTCATGCATAGTCAAAAGACAGTATCTACTTACTTGTATCCGCTATAAGTAACAGAAAAAGATACAAAACCAAAACGCAGTATCTGAATGTGAATCCGGACTGTTTTTTTATAAGGGTTTGACTATCCTGTCTGCACACCGAACCCAAATTTTCACCGAGTGCACCACCCCCTATAGGGGGGATAACTTCCTACGTCAGTGACACCCGCCCATCATTAGACCTACAATGGGCCAATGTCTCGTGTCTTCTGGGCGAGGTGAAGATTACAGCACTAATTACTGCAGTTAAACCTTCACCCACTAAGTCATCTTACTTAAATTTTCAGCCACTTGAAGTTGTGTCTCGCTACCGCGACCCAAAACTTCAAGTGGGTGAAAATTACTGATAGTTGTTTAATTTGAGAACAAACATTTGCAAATCTTGATGTTTAAACGCACACTTCGTTCCCTAAAACAGCGATTTGAAGGTTAATAAAACGAGTCTGTAATAGCGTATACTTTTTGGGGAAACCACCAATTTGACGTCATTCCGGGTTTCGCAGCTCGAATGCCGCTACGCGGACGGATTTATTTTGCACATTCGCAGTCTCATGCGAAGTAGCATCCCGGAAATATATGAGGTCTAACCGATAATGTTTTAATGTTGAGCCAGCGTCGTAGACGTTGGGCCTACATTAAACCATCATTGGTTTGACGTATCCAGTTTGCTGGCATCACATCACATGTGGATATGTGGAATCTCACACACTCATTCGGGCTTATGTCGTTTTAAATTTAGCCGCATTCCGTGTATATGAAATCCTATCTTTAAGGGATAATATGAATTCCATCATTGTGTTTAATTATGATTACATTTAATTGTACTTGTAACAACGTGTTCACGAAATGTGGGTGGATTGGTGAGTGGATAAGTGAGTGAGTGAGTGAATGAGTGAGTGAGTGAGTGAGTGAGTGAGTGAGTGAGTGAGTGAGTGAGTGAGTGAGTGAGTGAGTGAGTGAGTGAGTGAGTGAGTGAGTGAGTGAGTGAGTGAGTGAGTGAGTGAGTGAGTGAGTGAGTGAGTGAGTGAGTGAGTGAGTGAGTGAGTGAGTGAGTGAGTGAGTGAGTGAGTGAGTGAGTGAGTGAGTGAGTGAGTGAGTGAGTGAGTGAGTGAGTGAGTGAGTGAGTGAGTGAGTGAGTGAGTGAGTGAGTGAGTGAGTGAGTGAGTGAGTGAGTGAGTGAGTGAGTGAGTGAGTGAGTGAGTGAGTGAGTGAGTGAGTGAGTGAGTGAGTGAGTGAGTGAGTGAGTGAGTGAGTGAGTGAGTGAGTGAGTGAGTGAGTGAGTGAGTGAGTGAGTGAGTGAGTGAGTGAGTGAGTGAGTGAGTGAGTGAGTGAGTGAGTGAGTGAGTGAGTGAGTGAGTGAGTGAGTGAGTGAGTGAGTGAGTGAGTGAGTGAGTGAGTGAGTGAGTGAGTGAGTGAGTGAGTGAGTGAGTGAGTGAGTGAGTGAGTGAGTGAGTGAGTGAGTGAGTGAGTGAGTGAGTGAGTGAGTGAGTGAGTGAGTGAGTGAGTGAGTGAGTGAGTGAGTGAGTGAGTGAGTGAGTGAGTGAGTGAGTGAGTGAGTGAGTGGGCGCTACATCGGCTAACAGTTGACGATGTACGTTTAGAATCGGCGACGGTCGGTGATCCTTCAGCGTGAGACAGACACATATCGGCGATGCGTCGGGACGTAATGGTGATGTCTTGACGATGTCGTGGCGATGTCTTGACGACGTCATGGCGATGTTATAGATCTCTCGAGCCTTGTGGAGAGCCTATAAAAGTTGGAGAGATTTCACTTGAAACCATATAACTTTTTATGGCTGTCGAATGAGATAATGCATGAAGAAGAGTTCACAGTTGCCCTATTGGCGCATTACTGAGTAAAGAGAAGAAATGTTAGTGCCAGAAGTTTACCAGGCTATAATAGATGAATTCCAAGAAGAAGTCATCACTATGCCCGACACAGTCAAAGGATGGAGAGAGGTGGCAGCACAATTCGAGGATGGAGAGAGGTGGCCGCACAATTTGGCTCCAGTTGGCTCCCTCTCCCATACCCTGATATAATAAGGGCCCTGGATGGCAAACATGTGACAATCGAAGCCACAAAAAAAACTGTATCACAATTACAAAAGATTTTTCTCCATTATTATTGGCGCTGGTTGACAGTGATCACAAATGTATCTTGTCTAGTGTTGGAGATCATAGATCCACCAGCGACTGTGCTGTCTTCAATGTCTCTCCTTTGAAGGCAGAGTCACCTAATATACCTCCCCCCAGAGCCACTCCCAGGAGACGACAGACCAGTACCATACTATTAGTAGCTGCACAAAACTCGTATATTATGCACATTTTAAAATTAACATGCATCACTATAATTATACGACATTACATTCACGTACTTCACACAAACAATACTATGACAATCCTCTAAAACAATTTTAAATAGAAAACCGATTTCGTATGAAATATAATGCAGTTCGTGAATATTTCAAAAAAGCTAATTTCATCTACATTAGATTATTCTCTCTTATTTGTCACTTAACATTGTAATAATGTCATAAATAATTTTTATAGCTGCTAATGATAATGACGCATTGCACCTACGCATAAGAGTTATTCCACGAAATTATGAGATATATATTATTTAAATAATTATATCAGATTCACCTTTGAGCATTACTCAAGGTCATCAGCTCGGGAATCATTTCAGAGAAATAAAACATACTTTGCTTATTCGATTATATATTCTTATTTTGACCATGGGGTCAACTCATAACACAATTTTTATAGGTTTTAAAAATTATATTTTTGATACCTGATTGCAATCACACACATCATTCCACACTTTCACTTTCAATGGGTTATAATAGTCCTCGTGTGATCAACACTGACCAATCAGAAATGAGATTTCTAACGCTCAGCGAAGCATCACCGTAGCACCACCGATGCTTTGCAGAGCAGTTCGCGAGCATCGGCGATAAATCGGCGATGGATCGCCACACAATCGGCGATATCATCACATCGAATATACATCGCCGATGTTTACACGAGCATGTTGAGAACATCGCCGATGTGTCGCCGAAATGCCTGGGACATTTTGAACCTTGATAGGCCTATACCTCGCCGAATGTTCAGCGACTGCTCGACTCTGAGTGAGTGAGTGAAATTATCATTCTAACAAAATGTTAAACTATGGAATGTAATTCATTCTAGTAACGTTAATTCCATTTATTTACTGTTTTGTACACAAGCTACATACACATCAACATGAACGGACAGTACGTCCACAATGTTAGTGATCAAGTTCGCAGAATATAGGGGCCAAGATGTTGGTTTCTCAATTGATTTGCCTGTGACATCCAACGCCAAAGTTGCATTCATTAGATGATGGCTTAACGATGTGCCAACACATCGCGCCGTCGGCCCAGCTTTGTGTCATCATCTTTTGTTTGCTGGTTGATGGGATCAGTCTACCGTGGCACATATAACTACACATACTTGATACTCGAGAAGTTGGTATTGCGCCGAGTAACATCGCCGCCGACCAGAGGTGTTCGTCTGCTCAGCTGGTGACGTCACCGCAATATGTCCGCTCGCTGGAGTAACAGTCCATAGGAATATCTCGCTGACTTTTTTCTGGGACTCTCAGCCCGGTTTCGCTGGAGATAACACCGCAAAGGACAGAGACAATGGCTCGATGTAAGTGAAGATTATCTTTGTGCTATTCTATGTACATCAGTTGTGGCGTGCCAACGTCCGATAAAGCTCACATGTCAACCGTACCGTTAAACGACAGGCGAACATTCGCCTCACGCGTCAACGGATATCCTCCGCCAGCCGATGTGTCGTGCACAAATCACAATCAGGCCTATCATTTACGTATTTAGCATACAGTTTTTATTAATTGAAACTGCACAGAAGATCTGATGCATTGATGTCTGTCCGTGGCAATTTAACCAATATAATTATTATCATGATTAGCAGGTTTAGTCTGTATTCGTAATTTGCACTGTCAATAGTGAGTAATTAGTAAGTAGATAAGCAAGCAAGCAAGCAAACAAGCAAGCAGCCAACCAACCAAACAAGGAAGTAAGTAACCAAGTAAGTAAGCAAGTAAAGGAACTGAGGAAGTAAGTACAATATAAGGTATATAAGGACGTTTATTTTGCCCAAAGTGCATTGCTTTACAACATTGTTACAATTATGTGCATATGTGCTAACAAAAATTACTATTCCAATATTTCTATTTGATAGACATGGCATAAAATGGAAATCATGACAATTGTTTCAATTTGTTAATTTAGATGTGTTGGATATTTGTACTGCGCTAGAGTGGGTGCACGTCCAGTGCATGAATGCAAGGGAGTCTTGGCTCCAAGCAAACACGAGACGTTGACCCAATGTCGTTTTAACTCTGGCGTCTGCGATGTTTGCCCAACATTGAATAAACGTTTGTTGTTTTGTGTGTTGTGAGACGTGGCGTGTACCTGCCTGCCTTGATGGCATCACAAGGCGTGACCGACCATAATTAACACAAGTCACTGGTTAACCATTCCCGCCTCGAGCGACGCTTTATTTCACAATACACAATAAAATACATTATAATACGTCTAGTTATTAAATGTCGGGGTATTTTTAATTCTTTTGAAACTGGCGATTGTGTCAGCAATGCAGGTTTCAAATGAAAAAATATATATACCGCGGAGCAATGCAGCGCTTAAATTGTCATTGATGCGTGAAAAGTAATCAAGATAATTTAGGTATATATAAACGTTACGTACGCACGCAAATGGATTACAGTCATAACTAGTTTGATTACCAACTTCTATAATATGTCGTTTTTTTGGAATTTATTTCTAACCAAAATAATTCTTTAATGAGCAAAAGCTCAACCATTGACACTGCATATTTATCACTGGAACCGCAATGATCACGACCCTGTTATATAAATTGTTCAGATTCCAGTATGAAAATAGGAATCTTGAACACGTTGCTATAATTCCAATGGCGATGTCAGAGAAATGTATAATAAATGAGTTATAGTACTTTAGCAATTGCTGAAGGTTTATTGGGCGCATTCGAGTGGCTGTTTTCGTCATCGACGTTTTTTCGTCAAAATTTGATGTGAGGTCAAATGTCATTCAACAAAAAAATGACGGTGACACACATGTAAAAAATCAGAGAATACAATCGTTTCTAATCTTTTTATTAGACAGATTTTAAATAACAGTTTTTTGAAATAAGTGTAAAAACATCAAGATTTGCAAATTCCTAATATTTAACAAATATGCGAATTTTTCACCCACTTGAGGTTCTGTATGTCTCGGAGGTGAGTGAAAATTTAGATAAGATAACTAGGGGTGAAAAGGGTTTAATTGTCACATTCCAGCACCACATGGCACATTTTGAATAAAATCATTCGATAAAGTAGTGTACAATCCATCACAATAGGGACGTTCTGCGCAGCTGTCATCTCAGCAACTGTACTCGGATATTTATTAAATCAAGACATTTTCATTCACGGTGGAATTCCGGTAGCAATCCATGGTGAATTCAATGTTGATTGGAAATGTGCTGGAAAACGTGGGCGTTAAAACGGTTGAGCAAGCTTAGAAAGAGAAAGCCTTTACAAAGTTGATTCGCGATTACAGTTTAAATTATTATGATTTAGCCTTATATTGCAGAATTTTCTCATTCTGTTTTTGAATATCTGGTGAATGTGACAAATATGTTACTGTCTGGTTTCAACGCCGTACAAAGACAAACAGCTGATACCGATGATTGCCTTTGCAGGGTATGCATCAAAGACAGCATCTGTAAAACAATTGGTCCAAGTCTGGGGCCGTCATTCAGCTGTTATTTAAATTATGTTGTGGTAATTTTTTTTTTTAATTTCATGTTGCAATTAAATATTATTTTGGTGAAGTCTCAATTAATTCTCTTTTCTCACCCATTACCAGTAGGCCTATATACCACAGCATCGTCAGTAAATCTAATTATACTGAATAAGAAACACCGTGACGGATTGCTTCTAAAGTATTCCCACAAACACGGGTATTAAAGTATTCCCGCAAACATTGAAACGTTGACCCAATGGTGGTTTAATGTTGGTCCAGCGTCTACGACGCTGGCCCAACATTAAACTATCATCGGGTGGAGATACCGTGGGTCAACAAGTTTCAATTATGGTGGTGAATGCACTTATTACAAAAGGCGTGCTCGCCATCAACGGAAAATAATTGCTACTTTTCAAATACGGTCACTGCTTGGTGTCAAGAGGGTATTCAGCTATACACACACAGAGAATATATTCACCCAGGCGTGTTTAGAATCGGCCAGCTTTGATGGACATGACAAGACATCTCTCGTTACCAGGGGCCGATCGAGGATTTTGAAGAAAGGGGTGGACCCATGTGCATTTGGCTGGCCTCGTGGAATATTTTTTAAATTCAGTTGTAAAACAGTGTTTTCTGTTCTTCTCAGCTGACTTCGAACCTTCACCACAGAAATGTTTGAAAGTGTCAAATAGTGACTTAAGAGGGACAATTCACTTTCTAATGGGGGGTCAGTAGCCCCATGACCCTCTGGATTCGCCACTGGTTACTTGACCATTCGCAAATTGAATAAAAACAGAAATTTATTGATGCCCACAAACACACTACGATGTAGGACTTCACACAAGCGTAATGTCTACATGCATGCTTCCATTGTATCTTAGATTGTGTCTCACTTATGTTAGCAATCACTGTTGAAAAAAGTAAGCGGAAAACAGATGGCTCAATTATGCAACTTTTTTTAACCATTTAGCCACTGCATTATCATATTTAAATCTTGCTGGAAGTTGTGTCCCTGTACCGCGATCCGCAACTTCAAGTGGGTGAACATATTAACATTTCCTCATTTTTGAGACCAAACATTTGCAAATGTTGATGTTTAGACACTCATCTCATTTTTCAAAACTGTGATTTAACCTGCTAATAAAATGTATTAAAAAGCTAAAATAAAATTACCGATTTTTTATGATTTTAGCCTGATTGTGTGGCTTTGATCATTGTTTTTGTTATTATCATGCTTCTTGAGCTCAATATTGTGTTAAACTGGCAACAATTAGAACTGCTTAGTTCCTATCCTAATACAAGCAAATGTTACACACTCACTTATCAGATTATGCACTTAAAGTGGGATACAATTAGAAATAGTCAAAGGTGAGGCTCAACGTTTTAATTGATCATCAGGTCGGATAGAATCATAAAAAACCTATCACACGCCATGCCAGCTCTGCCATTATACGTGAGCAATAAAATATAGGTGATAAATATCAGGTATTTTAATCTAATATTTCCTAAATTAATGGTATTAATAGGTACATATCATATAAATCATGTTAATTAACTTTTTTTCGAACTTTACACTCTAAGCAATATAGGTTCTTATTCTTCAGTACTATTACCATGCAACCCGCAAGGGTTCTCCTGTGGTTGCAAGGTAATAGTATTGAAGGGTTCTTTTTTAAAGAACCTTTATTGTTTGGACTTTAGTCACACAGACGTGATTTTCAATTTATTTCAATTTGTGTTATTTGATGACGTAGGTGTAACGTGCATTGTAGGCCTACATTGCTTCGCATTGTCATCATGATATTTAAATAATTATTGTAGTATCTGGTTTGTGTCATGCATCACGTGATAAACTAATAAGCGCAATGCTGTGGATACCGGTTAATGGTTGGGCCAAAACATTCAGCGTCGGCCCACTAACCCATTTTGGTGTGTAAAGTCAAAAGGCAGTAAATAAGTAAGCAGTTACAGGCTTTTGGCTTTGCAGAACGGCATTAACCCTTTAAGCCCCCACGATGCATTAAAGCTCCATTTTACATGTATGAAGACATACTTAATTTTCCTACAACTGATGGTTTTAGAACGAAAATTTCCATGAAACTGGTTCACCAATACGTGGTAATTTTCTTTATTTTTAAAACCACATCAAGTCATCTTCATCCACTACAAGTCGAGAATTGCGGCAGCAATTCTCGGCTTGTAGTGGATGACGATGACTATGGTAAATTCAGGCTTGAAAGGGAACCAGCTTATTGGTTAGGGTGTGATTCACCAAATGTACCGGCGCTGTCGCGTCGCCTTGGCACTGTTACAAATGCTTTCAAGTGGGCTCTTAGAAAAACAGTATGCCCGCCAACAAGCATAAATCGCCTAGTTTATCACTTTGATGTGGGCATATTGACGTATACTGTTCATGTTACAACCATCCCCCATTGGAACACGAGAGCGGCTAATAAAAACAAAAAAACCCAGAGTAATCACCCATATAAGGCCTAAATAAAATATTTTTTCTTAAGTATTTCACTAATTTTCCACCACCGGAACAGCGTCACACAATATTCACCATTGACAATATAAAATTGGCAATGACAACTATTTGAGCATTATTGGACGTTATCTGGTGTAACCCTTGAAGAGCTTGGAGGCCAACAATTTTTTTCAATTTGAAATCTTCATAACTGTCTTAGTCAGCTTTTTCCGGATATTTCGAAAACCCTCTCGCCCCTCGGCCCACGACCCTCGACCCTCAACTTTAATTTTTTCATTGTTTTTTTTTATCGTTCTAATTCGAAAATTCGGGAAACAATATCAGGTCAATGTTGACTCACCGTCTGCGACGCTGGCCTAACATTGGCTGAACGCCTCGTGTATGTTTTGGAGAGAGACACAATACGCAATATATGAGGGGACTTGATAAGGCGTTAGACTGCCATCTGAGTCCCACCACTGTCTTACGCTGGCCCAACATTGTTCCAGTCCAGTGATATCTAAGCACAGCCAGGACGAAGTATTAAAATAATGTTGGTTTAATGCTGGCCAAACGATGGCCCACCGGTTTTTTTGCGATGCGGGTGCCAATGCGTGTAACTGAAAGAAGCTGGTGAGTGATATGCCGGGTGATATGACTGGCTAAGGTGGCATTACTCTAATGAGCTTCCGTACGAATACATGCTGGCGCTTCGTCCTACAGCTCTAACACAGGCTGATCGAAAATCTTTGCAACGGGTGAGAGATCGCCCGAAACGTCCAAAAACTGATACTGAAAGAAATATTTTTTATTGAATCGGCTTTATAGAACATTTACCTGTTTAATCGGGAGGTTTTTGTGATGATTAAAGAAACCAGTAGACTGTAAAAGAAGTTTTATTCCGTGTGGGTTGAAGAAAATTTATTGATCAATGGCCACAGCAGTGGTCGACACTGTGAAGTAATCTCAAGCATGCGCACTGACGGGTACTGGCGATTTCGGTCGACCTGTGAAAATGCAGCAGGCATAAAGAGGTCCTGGCGCGTGCCCTCAGGGCACTTATGACATGTATGACAGCGCACAATGTGTAGTAATATAGCGAATATAGACATACAGACGCTTTCAATAACCCACCATGCCCTATCACCCCCACCCCACATCAACATCTGTTCATCGTTCATCCCATAATTTGACTACAACGTTTTAATCGTATTACAATGTCACTTGAATTACCATTTGTGCCGTAAAAGTGACGTGAAGCAATAATTTACAACAACCAGTACTATGTAGGCCTAAACATACACAACCATGTTTTCTCCTCGGCTGCAATGGTTTATAGCCCCATCTACTGCATAAATGCACAACAAAACTAGACCTACACAGTGACAATTACATAGGAATCCAGTGGTTGGCCTGTCAACACGTGTGTGTACATAGTTGAAACAAAGATGGCTAAGCAGAAGGAGGATGTTAAAAATGATAGAAGGGCCTGTGCAAGCCTATTTTAGATAAAATTACCACTAGTTACGACAATTTTTTGTCTGGGATGATCTCAACTATCATTGAGTTTCATGCTTTAACTTTCACCATAATGTCCCACGCATGCAAAACAAATTTATTGAGTATAGATCACAAAAAAAATTCAATAAAACACTATTTCTGGAAGTGTTGCAGATAGTAATCTGAGGTCTTGTCTTACTCTAGAAGACCCAGAGCATGGATGGAGATTGTTTACTAACAAATTATTTTAAATCAACCATTGACCAGCATGCTGCTTTAAGAAAACGCAAGGTTCGATCAAACCAGCCGCCCTACATAAGCACGCACATGCGTGAAGCCATCTGGATACGAAAACGCCTGTACAAAAAGTACATTACAAACAGAAATGGAGACACCTGGGAAAAGTACAGAACACAAAAAAATATGTGTAGATATGAGGCGTAAGGCTATGAGGGCTACTTGTTTAAAAGAACCACGCTAAATAAATTAAATTTTTGGAACTCTGTAAAACCTTCACTTTTAAAAGTAGTACTGGATCAGGAGAAATTACATTATCGGAAAATAGTAAAATTATATTTGAACAAAGTGAAATGGCGGAAATTATGAACGATTTCTTTGTAAACGTAGCTGCTGACATAGGAAAAGATCACACTCTTTCTGACCTTTAAAATCATCCCAGTATTCTTGAAATTAACGAACATAATCAACAAATCATCTTTGATTTTTTCCCAACACGAGTGATGCTGTCTCTAAAATTTTAAAAACTCTAGCTATAAAAAAGCTAAGTGAATTTCCCCGAAATTTTTAAAACACACTGGCTCTGAGATACCACCTATTATTTCTGGACAAATAAATAAATCTATTGATCAGGGGTGTTTCCCCAGCGTTGTAAAATAGCTGACAATCTACAAAAAGGTAACTACCGTCCAATAAGCCTTCCACCAATTTTGGCCAAAATTTTCTAGAAAGTATTAGCTCACCAGATTTCTCCTTTGTCTAAATGTTGCACATTCTCCACACCTCCTTGCCTTTCGTCTGGGCTATAGCTGTCAGGACGCCTTGCTCGGTCTATTAGAGCATTGGCACAAAGACCTTCTTGCCAAAATGAAAATTGGAGCTATTCTAATAGATCTAAGCAAAGCGTTAGACTATATGCCTCACGATCTGCTGGTGATAAAGCTGGAAGCCTATGGTGTTCAGCCCAAATAGTCTAAAATTATTTGATCATATCTTTCCAACAAACAACAGCGTGTCCGTGTTGGCTAAAAAAACAGTTCGTGGCAAACCACCAACAAAGGAGTTCCACAAGGATCTGTTCTCGGTCCTAGATGTTTTTCAATGTTTTTATTAATGATCTATTTTATTTTGTCAAAACTGTCCTGCTTACAAATTATGCAGATGATAACACTCTTTCTTATGCAAATAAAAATTTCCAAATTGTTAAATAATACCTGGAAAGGGAAGCAGAAAAATGTATCTGGTTGTTTGCCATAAACTGCATGAAAGCCAATCTGGACAAATTTCTGGCTATTTTAATAAATTGCGAGAGTGAGGGCGGTCATTGCCTGAACTACACCAATGCATTATGTAAAAAACAAGGAGACAATTGAATGATCTGAAGCGACTATGCCATCACATCAGTCCAGATGTGAAGATGGCCATTTCAGAGCTGTTATCTTGATCAATTTACAGTACTGCCCAGCAATATGGCACCATTGCTCAGTATCAAACACTCAAAAATTAGAAAAAAATCAAGAACCGGCTCTGTGGTATGTCACAAATGTCAATAAATCCGACTACAGATTTCTGTTGTTGTGTCAGACTAGCTTGGTAAATAACATGGTAAATAACCTTTCGCCACCATACCTTTACTCTAATTCATAGAAATTATCTGAAAACCCTGGAAATACCTTTTTACAATAGAGTTAGACGCGGAACAAATTCATTTTCTTTTTTTGGCACCTGGAACAATCTGCAAGGGGGAAACTCGTACACTATCTGATCTTCTTTCTTTCAGGAAAGGCAAAGCTACTGGTCTGTACACAACAGTAGACTAGAACTTTTTTGTCACCTCTGAGATAATAACTGAAACAGACACTATCCTTTTACATTAAGTTACATAAATCCAAGATGGCCGCCAAAAGCTTTTATGGTCTCACCACACGAAACTACGCGCATACCACCTGCAACATTACACACAAAAAGCGTATACATGGGATATAGTACTTCTATAAGGGAGGTATTATGTGTGGGACATTATTTCGCACATCAGAAGGAGTGTTCAGTATCGTAGTCATTATTTCATTCCGGCTTACCAGCTGATCATACAATATATAGCAGGACACAAAGGAACTAAGTTTGAAAAGCTTGATATACTCCAGATTTACTTTTTAATGGGTCTGATTTTCTACCATTTATTTCTACAAACTGTTCCCTATTACTAAGGTAAGAGTAAAACCTTTGTAGCGAGGAAAGTTTACACTTGTCAATTTTAAGTTTTTAAATTAGCATATCGTGATCTACTAGATCAAATGCTATGCATAAGTCTATAAGCAACACCCATATCTTCATTAAGTGCTGAGAGCCAGGTATATACCATAAGGGTAAGTGCAGTCTCACATGAATGATTGACCTTAAAACCAGATTATTTTTTGATAAAGTAAATTGTATGAGGTCATATATTCATAGAAAGGAATCAAGACGTGTTTTTCTAATATTTTGGAAGCTATTGGTTAAATTGATATGGGTCGATCATTGCATATGTCTTCCTTTGAATCTTTTTTTTATTGATTGGTGTAACTCTTGCCACTTTTCAAACGTATGGGAAACACCCGGTTTTAATACTAGAATTGCAAAATCTTTACTATTGAATCAGTAATATAAGGAGCTATTAATTGTATGAATCTTGCACTTATATCATCATGACCTGTCGATTTGTTCCCTTGTCTCTCATTAATGTACTTTAGTATAAACTAGTGAATAATTGAAGAAATTTTACAACTATTATTTGGAGGAACTTTTTGTTCTCCGAATTTCTCGGGGTCCTGATAGCAATTAGAGATGGCTATGTTGTCAACAAAGTCGACATTGACGCAGATCTGGGCGAAAGTTAAGCTTCCAGGTGAGAAGCCACTCCATATATGTAGTTTTTACCGACCACCTAGTAGTGGTATGAACCCATTGTGCGTCCTCGAAAATTCTATTGAAAAAATCACTCAACCAGGACAAAATTTAGTAATTGCTGGGAATTTTAACTGTGTTGATGTTGATGCTTACGACTGTGCTCCTAATCAAAAACTTCTAGATCTTGCGTGTAATTGTTCACTAACAAATGTCCAACAACAAGCTACACGTCGGGGTAGAGCCCTAGTAGAGCCAAACAATTTTAATCTGTATTTGTCAAAGAAGACCACAACATTCCTGTACCAAAATTGGGTGATACCACTGCTCCTACTATTGGTGACCTGAAAATTACAACTAAGGGTGTTGAAAAACAACTATCCACGCCCAATATCAACAAAGCTAGTGGGCCCGACCAGATCCCCAATATATTTCTTAAACAGACAGCGAAAGAGTCTGCTTCTGTTTTTGCAGCTCTCTTCACTCAATCATTGCAAACTGGACATTTACCGGGTGCTTGGCTCTTTGCCAACGTTAGCCCAATTTTAAAAAAGGGTGATAGGGGCCTGGCTTCAAACTATCGACCGGTCTCCTTGACATGTGTTTGTTGTAAGCTCATGGAGCATATATTGGTAAGACACATGTTAAGGCATTTTGATGACGAAAACATAATTTCAGACAAGCATCATGGTTTTAGAAAG
This sequence comes from Flabesymbios commensalis, assembly GCA_964017125.1. NCBI lineage: Eukaryota > Metazoa > Annelida > Polychaeta > Terebellida > Flabelligeridae > Flabesymbios > Flabesymbios commensalis. The sequence continues at coordinate 35,481,395 of OZ024915.1, forward strand.
GGTCACTCTTGCGAAACCCAGTTCATTACTACCGTAAATGATCTGTTGGCATCAGCCGATGTGGGAAACCGTGTGGATATAGCTATCCTGGATTTCTCGAAGGCATTCGACATGGTTTCTTAGCGCAGACTGATGTCCAAACTAGATCATTATGGTATAAGAGGAAACATCCATAAATGGATTTCGTCTTTCCTTAACAATAGAAACCAAAAGGTCGTGATTGATGGCTATTTTTCGGATACAGTCTCTGTATACTCAGGGATGCCTCAGGGATCGGTCTTGGGTCCAATACTATTCTTGGTCTTCATCAATGACCTGCCTGATCTCGTAAATCACAATGTCGCCTGTTTACTGATGACTGCCTTTTGTACAATAAAATTAAAATTTTAAATGACTCTTTGTGCTACGAAAAGATCTTAAATTACTTGAAAATTGGCTGAGGAATGGGGTATGAAATTTAATGCTAAAAAGTGCTATATAATTTCCACCGAAAAAGGGGGGATCCCTTTTTCTACACCCCAGATGACCATATTTTGCAATATATTGGCACAAACCCATATCTGGGCGTCACACTTTCTGAAGATCTGACATTTGACGCTCATGTAGGAAACATTACCAAAAAGGGCAGTCGAATGCTTGCTTTCATACAAAGAAACCTCAAGGGCTCTCCATCACGTCTTAAGGAACTGGCATACCTGACATTGGTCAGATCTGGCCTGGAATATGCGTCTGTTGCCAGGGACCCGTTCCTGCAGAGGAAAATCGATCGCCTCGAAAAGATCCAGCGCAGGGCGGCACGCTTTGTCACCAATAATTACAAGAGGGAATGTGGACTCACCTTGACCCAATTGATTGACAGCCTAGGTTGGGATAGCTTGCAAGAACGCCGCAAAACAGCTAGGCTGTGCATGCTCTATAAAGCAATTAACAGAGAGGTAGCCCTCTCGCTTGATATACTGTGTAGACCTTACAGTAGAACAAGGGGCAGCACACAAAATTTCAGAGCCATTAACACTGATTAAAACCAAAAAGATAGCGTTCTCAAATTCTTTCTTCATTAGAACTATACCGGATTGGAACAAACTACCATCTGATGTATGATGGCTAGATTGAAGAAGTCAGACTGAAAAATTGCTTTTAACTACCCATGCAAACCTCTCCCCGTGGCGCGATAGCACACAAAGTGCTCCTGCCACATAACTTTCAGATTCAGATTCAAAATCCAACTGGGTTGTTTTTGTCTTTTAATCAGCTTCGTTATCCTAAGACAATGATTGGTATTTATTTGATTGAACAATTTCTAGTTCACTAAATTGGTTTAGAAAGTCGACCAGCAATGCTCATTACACTTTTTTGTTGGTACGGCTTAGTTTCAGTCATATTACATGTAGTTTGATGGTACAGGCGGGCGTGTGTGTTGATGTCTTTCCGGTCGATGTGAAGGCTGTTAGGGTCGCTGCTGTACTATGAAATGACGGGGTACGTCGTAGGCTGATGTCGTTGTCTTTTTACAAGCTTGTTGATTCAGCGACGCCGTCACTTGCCGAGTCGTAGTTGGCCTTGTAACTGCAGGCCTACCTGGTAAGGCCACTATGTTTTTTTCTCTGTTTTAGATGAGCGCGTGCAGATTTAGGCAGCGCATTTGCGCATTGGAGTGTTGCCGATTTCCAAAAAAGCCCAGTTAATTTCATTCCAAAAAAAAAACAAGTTTATTTCAGGAGATAAAACAAACATTTTGAGCTATGTTTTTTTATGCTTGTTTTTCACGTCGCCCCATTATTTTTTTTAAATAGGTCAATTTTTTTATATTTTGTCGCCCTCATTAACTTTTCTAGCAATTTGCCCATTTTTAAAAATTTGGTTGCCTTCATTAACTTTTTCAAAAATAGGCTCAATGTTTTTTTTCTTAAATGTTTTTCTCCGCCACTGATCTAAAACAGAGAAAATTATACATAGTGGCCTAAGATTAGGTTACCAAGCCTTTCACACAACTGCTTGTGCCGACGTATATTTAAGTGTAATCCATCACGATTGTTCAGCCGATATGTGTCAGGTGCTTGGTGGGTAGACTCAGCATTACTATTAACAAAATGAATTTACATATGAGAAACGTATGTAAATATTGAAAATACTTCAAATAAAGGGTATTTTAGCTTTTAATGACCCCAACATCGTTTGTCAAAGTGCGCTTTAAAACTCATTTTGCCAGATCGGGTCACATATGCTATCAAACAAAGTAAAGCAGGGGTCATCTTGGATTTATGGCAAGAAGGATCAAAATACTTAGTTTCATTGCTTGTTCTCATGTTAAACATTTTGTGTAATCATTAGTAGCCCAGCTAACTACAAAGCATAATATTATAGCCAAACATGTTAAAATAAGGTCAATATATGCCAAAAAATGATACCAAATAGGGTAAAACAGCGTCCATTTTGGATTTATGCAAATGAGTTTAAACATGTGTGGCCTACATTCAACATTTATTTCCGTTCTGCATGATCATCCCAAACTACAGAGTCTAATTTGAGGGCAAATATGCTAAACAGATCTCACTGCATACCAACAAATGATGAAATATATTGCAAATAAGGTCAAATTGTGGCTATATTGGATTATTGCAAAACACATTTTTGAATTCACAACACCTAAACTTTCCATCTACAAAATTGCCATTGGATCTGAGGGGTACCTGATAGGCCTGTGGCCTCTAGCGTGTGGGCGATAATACATGCAAGTCTATGGGATTCCGGAATTGGATTGTAATTACTTGTACGAGACCATCACACACGTGTTTATGTTTTCATACTGGATACTGATCATCATGCTATATGTGACACGCTGGTATCGGAGCTGTTTTTCAGCGCAGATTTAGCATAGGCCCTACAGCCAGTGTTCAATGCCGTCCACTTCCCCTATTGTTACCGAAGTGCACAAACCGGGGCTTCATTAAAATTAGTTGATCTGGTCTACCCAGAATTCAACGGGTCACGAATGGGAGACGCTGGCCACAACATCTTACAGAAACACGGGTGTTTCGAATTTAAAAGTGTTTTCACGGCTAATAATGTCATTATTATACCATCAAGTTGTACGAAGGTAAAGTAAAATATGTATTATGTGTGATTAGGGTTATGATAATACTTTAAATACGCTGTCATTGTATTTCCAATGGTTTGAAAAAAAAGACTGAAATGATGGATCAGATGTGCCTGGTCTGAGAGTGACGAAGCCACCAGTTGGCAACCATTCGTCCGGCCAGACCCCTGGTTAAGCTTGGGTTAAAGTTGGGCAAGCCTCGTAAACAGTGAAACAACATTAAAATGTGTTTTCCCAGCTGTAGGCCTACATGTATTATCGCGCAAATCGGCGGCCAACCAGTAAAATAAACAAGAGACATTAAACCAACGTCGGGTGAATGCTGGACCAGCGTAAAATACGGCTAGCCAACATTATTGATAGCCAGGTTAGCATCACAGTAGGCCTGTATAAGTTTCCAGAATGTCATTATTATACAAAAGTTAAAATTTAAAAAAATTAAAAATTAAGTCGAGGGTCGTGGGTCGAGGGTCTAGGGTCGTAGGTCGAGGGTCGTGGGTCGAGGGGGTTGAGGGGGTCGAGGGGGTTTTCGAGATACCCGCTTTTTCCGATTCATTTGAATACCTATGCTATGGCCATTAGAAATATTTTTACTCTTACAGTGCGTAGATTGACTTTAGTCGTCCTAATCTGACGTCTACAGACGTCAGATTCTGACGACTAAAGTCGATCCCCACGCTGTAAGGTTTAAATAGCAAGATCCGACACCTGCAGTTCAATAACCCAATATGTCTTTGACCCTATATTTTTTGGTGAATGTTTGTCACAGACGGACTAGTGAAAAACACAACGAAAAATAACCCCCGATTTACTCACGCCCATCTGGTTTTGGACTTTATAATGCCCGGTTTGCGTCGCGTCCCGCATTAAATTAACCCTTTAACCGCCAAATTATGCAATCAGAATTTTTACTCACTTGAAGTTGTGTCTCGCTGACGCGATCCACAACTTTAAGTGAGTGAAAATTATTCAGATTTGTCAAAATGGAGGTCAACTGTTTTAAAATATTGATGATTGATGTCACATTCTATCTTTAACATGTTCAAAAAGTGGTACACAATGTGCTAATAAAAAATTTAAACCCGAATATATGCGGCACCGGCGGTTAAAGGGTTAAGGTAGTATTGAGACAGAAACCAGAAGCCACGATATTACTCTACTCAATTTGAATGATTATTGCAAGGGATTGTTCAGATAGCAACTATTTGTGGTTTTTATGGTTTGAATGATGGCATGGAACTTGGGCCAATTGCGCACTTACAGGCTAAACTAGACCAAGAGAACCCCTTGAGAACGGTGAGATGAGAATCAGAGCTATGTGAACACAGTGCTGTACTTGACCCTTACCACGCTGGCATATTTTTGTATAAACTATGGCTACAAAAGTTTTTTTTTCAATTTAAAATCAGCATTAATGTCTTAGTTAGCTCTTTCTGCTTCATTTGCATACATATGCTATGGGTCTACGGCCAATATACATTATCTTTTTCTCAGCTCTGTGATCGACTTTAGACGTCAGAATCTGACGTCTAAAAAACCTTAGATTCTGACTAGGACGGCCCCCGCGCTGAAAGGGTTAATAAGTGTAATATGTATTGTGAGTCAACTCGGGTGTGACTACTTGTACTCCTGTACTAGTATAATGATGTTCAGCAGGCCGAGAAAAAGTATATTACTTTCTTTTTCTACACTGTCTGTCGCTTGTTCCAGTGCACACCAACAGCTAATAATTATACATCTCATAATAATATACGTTCAAAAAATCTGAAAAAGTGAACTATGAAAAGTGGTCAGATATACATGATATATGCATACATATGAGTTATGGTCCCAGCAAACACGAGACGCTAGACAATAGACAATGGACAATAGACAATAGTTTATTTCATAGGATCTGCAAAAATATATACATATAAAATACAGATATGTATGAATACATGCCAGGAGGGAGAGCATGTTAAAGGTGCGTAGTTATCATGTTCTAATAATATAACGTATCTACATTTTTTATTTTTATTTGGTTAATCACCTTACGAAATAAATGATTTTTTCAATGAACTTGCATAATTTGACCAATTGATTTTTATTTGTTACATTCATTAGTATTTCAAATTTAACTGATGAAGGTGAGTTTCTGTGACGTTTTTTTATTAATTTCTTTCGTATGACTTCAAAGTGAGAACAGTTAAAAATATAGTGAAATTCATCGCCAATATCTTGTGTGCACAGCTCACATATTCTGAGGTTGCGGGGTATATTTTGTCTGCAACCTGATTCAATTGGAAGGTTGTGGTTTCTACAGCGAAACTTAGCCATGATGCCTCTCTCGCGATAGGACAAATTTACCAAATATGTTTTTAAATTTAGTGTTGTTGTAAACATCCTGTAATTTAAACACTTTCTGCTAAGAATAATTTCTGAGGTCCAATGTTGAAAAAATTGATCTTTAATTCGTTGTTGTAATTTCTTTTTGAATGAATTTATGCTTCCTGGGATGAGTTGGTTATCCCAGACGCCCGAAAAACCACAACCTTCCAATGTATTTTTCACGGTTGAAAGCCACGGGGACTTATATATATTCCGATTGTATAGATTAAAAATTAATTGATACAAAATATTTGACAGTTTTGGTGTACTGCTGCTCTTAGATATTCTAGCCCGAAACATAATCATTCTACTCTTGGCGTATAGTACAAGAGGTGTTACGCCGAGTTCGCCATAAACCATGCTGGAACAAGTTGACTTGTTTACTTGCAGTACATATTTACAGAATCGAAAATGTATTTTTTCAATAATATCGACACTTTCTGTTGCCCAAACTTCACAACCGTATAAACATGATAAAAGAATAGGTTTGACTAAAATATCGAAAAGTTCGAGTTGAATATCGACAGGTAGCTGGAGCTGTCTACATTTACGTAGTAACAAAAACATAGCTCGGGTACCTTTGACAACCAGTTGTTTTTTGCCTCTGTAAATTTTCCATTATAGTCAAATATGAGGCCCAGGTATTTATATTGACCAACCAATTCAAGTTCATTTTTTCCAAAAAAGAATTTAGTGTTTTTCGTATTTTTCCACGAGAGAAGACAGTAATTTTAGTTTTTGACACGTTTATGTTCAGTTTCCACATGCTACAATAACGCTCCATTAAATTAATTGATTGCTGTAGGTCTTCTTGAGATTCAGCCAAGATAACTGTGTCATCTGCATAAAGCAGGATATATAATTTACAAAATACTAAAAGTTCTTGATCTAAATTTTCTACAGACAACGTATTCACAATCTTCAGTCCGTCGTGGGCTGGTTCTAAAAACAGTTTAAGGCCATTTAAAAATATTGAAAATAATAGTGGAGACAGATTATCTCCTTGTCTAACACCTATCATACATGAAAAATTATCAGTTAGCGTACTATTTACAGAAACACATGATTTTGCCGATTTATACATATTATAAATGATCTGAAAAAGTTTCCCAGATATATTATTATTTAATAGTTTAGACCAGATATCAGTATGTGAAACTGTGTCAAATGCTTTACTGTAGTCTACATAACAGCAATATATTCTTTTGCGTTTGTTAAGGTAAATGTCGATTAAAGTCTTTAATGAAAAAATATGATCTAACGTTGAGAAGCCAGATCTGAATCCGGCTTGCTCCGGTCCTATTATGTTATTTTCATTTACGAATCGTGTCAATCTGTCGTTTATTAAATTTGAGAATACTTTTCCGAGACAACTTAATAATGATATACCTGGATAATTACTAGGATTTTCAAGCTCACCAACATTTTTATAGAGTGGTTTAATTATTGCTAAACTCCATTGTTCTGGAAAAATACCGGTGTCTAGAATGACGTTAAAAAGTTTAGTTAGCATATCAATGAAATTTGGTGGAGAATATTTAAGAAATTCGTTTAAAATCTGATCCGGTCCGCTACTTTTATTGTTTTTTAAATTCCGTAATAATTTAGAAACCTCCGAGGGTGTAAAATTATCATTGAATAGATTTTCTGCGTTTTCTGAGGAAAATTCAGGTTTTATTTCCTCGGCTTTTGCTTTATTAAGTTTAGAAATATGATTGAAAAAATTTGTGGGTGACATTTTGTCTGATATATTAAAAGTTTTTTTGCCATTTATAATATTCCAATAATCCTTTGGGTTTTCAGACTTCAGTAGACGTATTTTTCTAACAGTGTTTTGTTTGTAATTTTTAAACGGCTTGTTTATCTGTTTCTTATAATTTCGACCAGAATTTCGTAATAGTATCAAATTTTCATTATTTTTTAGTCGCCTATATTTATTTTTGTATTTAACATAAATCTTTCTTTTAGTTTCACACTCATCGTCATACCAATCTCTGTGTGGAAATGTCCTAACGCGGTGTTTCTTGGTATCAATGGGTGTTTGGCCACACTTCAACATTCCCAGATTGCTCGCTGTCGAGGTGTAAACTGAGTTGATCTCGTCAACTAACTTGTTAATGGTACATTGTCGAGGTGGAATGTCACCTGTCAATTCGTTTAGCGCAAGCATTATACCACTTATGTCGGTTTCGTTTAATTTTTGTTGGTATTGATGAGTTAAATCTGATTTCCAATTAGGTTTAATTGGTGGGCGACGTACATATGAACTATCCTGGCTTGTGGTATAATCCTTGTCTAAATCTACATTTCGTGGGTTTGAACACTTGTATTTAAGGGTGAGAGTTACAGCACAATGGATGTCAGATAGAAGTGGATCAAAGTCCAGAACTTCAAAATTACTAACAATCGGGAAAATTGAAGGAGAACATATAAAATAATCTACCAAACTGACATTGTTACATGTTAGTTTTTCTCGGCTAGCGTCTTCACCCAATCTTCCAATAACAATAAATATTTCAAGGGTCTTACAAAGCGTTAAGAGTCTACTACCGTTTTATTACCATTTTTTTAAGGGCGGAGATCGATTATAGACGTCAGAATCTGACGTCTATAGACATCATATTCTGACATTTAAAGTCGGCCCCCGCACTTATAGGGTTAATGTCCTCAATGGCTGGAACGATTCCAATCGGCTCAGGACCATTCTCTTTCTACGGACATAAAAAAAAGAAGAACGAGGCTCTGGGCCATCTTTGTGCACATACAGGGTAAACTGGGCCAGCAGATCCTCCTAAGGATGGTGATTTGAATCAGATGACCTCTAGACACGGGATTAGAAATTCGAACTATGGCGGCCTGAAGCTGAGCACGCTACCTCTCGCTCACTGAATCTTTAGCAGCAGACGGGGAGAAAACATTATATTTCTTTAAAACTTGAATACCGGAAAGGCCGCAAGCTCCGGTGTGACAAACGGGAGCGTTACCCGCTGCACCCGGGGCCACGACCTTTTACTTGAAATACAGAGGAAAAGGGCTCATATATGTTTTTTTGTTTTATTGTATAACGGCCCCTTGGATATGAAAGCGAAACACAACTCCAAGTGGGTGAAAATTGCTATTACATAATTTGACGGTTTAACCCTTACAGTGCGGGGATCGACTTTAGTCGACAGAATCTGACGTCTGTAGACGCACTGTAAGAGTAAAAATATTTCTAATGGCAGTAGACCCATAACACAGTTATTCAAATGAATCAGAAAGAGCTGACGAAGGCATTTATGATGATGTCAAATTGAAAAAAAACCTTTAGTTGCGATGTTTTTTGACAAATTAATGCAGCGCTTTAAGGGTTAACTCCGTTATTGTAGGCCCTGCCATATAGTTGGAGATAAAATAAAATGAATTGGGCTAAATAGGCTAAATTGGGCCAGGAGAACCTCCTTAGGATGGTGAGATGACACTGCCCTCCCAGACACAGGATTCGAAATTCGTACCCTGGCGGTCTGAGGCCGAGCACGTTACCTCTCGGTCACGGAGGCTCCCCACAATACTGATTTTTAGGAGTGGATGGGGAAGAAACAGTTTTGTTTCTGTCAAACCACCGAGACCGGGGAACGAACCCCGAACTCTAGCGTGAAAGGCAGCGGTGCTAACCACTACCCTAGGGCCCCTGCCGCTATATAGTTGGAAAATTCATGAAATGGCGAGAAAATTGCCATCTTATCTCCACATATACGTGCCATTTTCGTATGATGAGACTGGCAGAGGATGTGGGGCGAATATTTGTGTTCTTGAAAAAAACTCTGCCATATAGTTGGAAGATTCGTGAGTTTTTTCCAAGAACACAATTATTCGCCCCACATCCTCTGCCCGTTACATCATACGAAAATGGTACGTATATGTGGAGACAAGATGGCAATTTTCTCGCCATTTAATACTTTACAAAAAAATAACAACAATGGTGTAATCAATATGAGGTATCCATGCATTAAAACAGTGTCTACATAATTATATATGATGTTCGCCCTACATTGATTCTATGATGGGCAAATACATCGCGTTTGGTGGCATACTTACTGACTGTATTGTATTTACATGTAGGCCTATACGCAGACTACAGAGTTTATTTTATACCACTACCATACGAAACGTGGCTTCTCAGCCAATCAATTTATTGATTTGCTGGTCCTTAAAACCCCGGGGGGGGGGGGAGTAATCGCCTTAGAAATGGGTAGGGGTGTGCCTCCAGCATTGTCAAAACCTGACCTTGTCGCAATTTGCCTCATGACTCAAAAGGCACCCTGTCCCAATTTTGAAATTAACACTGAATTCAATTAATTGGTCTATGGTGTCACTACTACCAATTTACTTTATCTTTTTATAGTCTTTTTAAGCTATTTAATCGTTTTTTTTTATGGGAATGTTGATACAATCTGCTGTGGGACTAGAAAATTGTGATGTAATTCGGATGATAATGGCCTGAAAAATCAGTAAAAACATACCAAAGCGGGTGCCAATGTTAGAAGCTTAAATAGGCACCCTGTGTCAATCCTGAAAGCTCAAAAAGACACCGTGTGCCAAAGCTGCAAGTTAAGGCCCCATGTCCAGCTGCACATCCCCACTACTCCAAAGTATGACTCCCCGGGGCCTTGTTGTTTCAAAGTTTTACAAAATGTTATCTGCTTCGAATCAATTTACCGTATTTTGCATGCACTTATAAGTGAAAATCGCTTGTTTTAGGGATGTTTTAAAATTGTTTTATGTTCGAATATAAGTGCATGCACTTGTTTTCGAAAAGTTCACCCCTCTAAATAGGAATTGTGTTACCAAATCTGACACCTTAAACGACAAGAAGAAATTAGTCTATTAAATCACATTATAAGAATCACCCCTGTAACACCCGTCCCGTTTAGCCGGATATTGTTAAGACGCCAGAATTATTGAAATAAACTTTGCATTCATCTAAACAAATTATTGTGGACTACTGAATCCGCGAAGAAAGAATAATGCACAAGTGGGCGACAGCAGTTCATAAAGGGTGGGAGAGTGGGGAGGCATGCACGTTTATGCGCGGGGATACGGTAGTAAAATTATACTACATCCCAGGAAACACAAAACATTGATCTACTGTTGCATTAATGTTGGGTCAGCTTCGCAAACAGTGGGCCAACATTAAACCAAAATTGTATATCAACATATCGTGATGCCTGTCAACACAAATGTGCTATAAATTTTTGTGGTGCTGTGGTCGGGCAAAGCAAGATGCTTTAACTGATTTTGAATGAAAGTACATCAACGTTTGCGAAGTGTGATGTAAATATCTTCCGAAAATTATCCACAACCTGATCTAATTGCAAATGACTTGTTGGCATTTCTATTCATAATCAACCAGCCGGTAAAAATAAGGGGTGAAATGGCAGTTGTCACGGACACTTCGCGTTTTTGGCAGACGTTCAGGTGCCGCCAGATTTAATGATGCATTAGGCCTAATCACAGCGATTAGTAGGTAATCTAACACAGCACATGTTATTACAACAATACACTAGCAATATTGACCCCTTCTAAACTGGATCGCGGGTTGGAATTTTCATCTTCGTCAAGTTGTTGATCCTGGCACGCTACAGCGACCAGCAGCTTGACAAAGATGGAAATATATTTATTTTTTAAATTGGGCACACTGGAGGCCTACCCTGATGACGCCACAAGCTCTGACACATAGCCCACCATGCTGAGAAAGCAAATGATTCTAGTAATGCCACTCATGTCAGATTGTGGTGCAGAAGGTCTTACAATAATGTGTACTTCGAGACATCTTTCGGTATTCTGCTCTGCAAAGCCAGAAGGCAGTACCTGCTTACTTGTAGAGAAAGCAGATACTGCCTTTTGGCTTCTCACGACAGAATAGCCTGGTGAGGTGCACACAGCTTGTAATGACGTCAGAGCTGGCGGGTCTGCCGCTCAAGAATCCCAGCAATGCAGCGAAAATATCGCTTAATACATAAAAAACATATATTACTATCACTTGTAAAACCTCTGTTAGAAAAACTATTTGATTGATATAACATGGTAAATTGATTAAATAGATTGATTAAATGTTAGAGTAATTGATTGATTGATTGATTGATTGATTGATTGATTGATTGATTGATTGATTGATTGATTGATTGATTGATTGATTGATTGATTGATTGATTGTTTGATTGGTTGATTGATGGATTGATTGATTGATTGATTGATTGATTGATTGATTGATTGATTGATTGATTGATTGATTGCTTGCTTGCTTGCTTGATTGATTGATTGATTGATTGATTGATTGATTGATTGATTAATTGATTAATTGATTGATTGATTGATTGATTGATTGATTGATTGATTGATTGATTGATTGATTGATTGATTGATTGATTGATTGATTGATTGATTGATTGATTGATTGATTGATCGATTGATTGATTGATTGATTGATTGATTGATTGATTGATTGATAAAGTTAGCCTACACTTTTACTTGTTTGATACTTTTTACTTCTATTTTTCACATAAACGCTTCTTCTCAGTTGTGACATTTCTTTTGCAGATTGCTTTCGCCGGCGCCACTACGTCTTTCTGATCCCAATGGTGTTCATCATCAACTACTTCTATTTCTCGTATCCACATGAGGACGTGTTTGAATTTGGCCAGAATGCGCGGAAAGAGAACAATGAAGTGGACGACCCTTTATTGCTGAGTCTGCGTACCGGGGACCCAGCGACTTCACCAGGGAATATAGTCAGTGACAAGGTTCTCACTTTCACAACACCAACTGATGAGCCCGACCCCGGCTCTTTGGAATATGCTGTGAAACAGAGGGCTGAGAGCCCTGGTCTGGTGGTGCTGCCATGCTGCGTGGATATGGGTTACGCTCCCATGGCGTACAATATCTACCTCACTAGCTTGGTACGTTTCAGCATCACTAACTTTCTGTTCATCTGCATACACCGTGAGGCTTGCCAGTACCTGTGGGACAGGGACGTACCAGCCTACCTTTACCTTGAAGACGCTGCAGGTAACTCCACCCATGATTTCATGAGTGAGGGGTTTAACAAGAAGAGCAGCGTCAAACTTTACCTTGTCAAAGACATCTTGCATCTTGGATATGATATTTTTATTACAGACTTGGACAACGTGTTTTTGAGCAATCCAATCCAATGGTTCTGTGATGATTGTGATATCAATGTGATGTTCAACCAAGTGTACAAGGGAAACGAGGTGTTCAACGGTGGCTTCTATTTCGTGAGGAATACAGATAATACCCGAGAGATGTTCAAACTAGCCACTCAGATGAGAGATGAGTTTCCTCTGATGGTTAGAGAACAGGAGATTTACAACAAAGCCATCCACACCATGAACGACACAAGCACCAATAATTTTATCATAAAACGTCTACCGCTTGATAAGTTCCTCACTGGAAAATTTTACTTCGACGAGAAACGTTACTTCTTTGACACGAAGCCTCCATGCGAAACATGTGTTGTTGTTCACAATAATTTTATCGAAGGAATAGAGGCCAAAGAATACAGATTCAAAGAACATTTGATGTGGTTAGTGGACGATGATGGATATTACTCTCATACAAGCAGACGGTATTTGTTGTACAGTAACCCCTTGCATTTTGGTAAATCTGCTCATATCGTTGAGAGAGCATCATTACGTAGTGCACTAGCCATTGGTCAACTGCTCAATAGAACAGTCATCTTACCTCGTTTTAATTGTCCCTGTTCGGGTGATAAGACATACAAGTGCCACTTTGAGTGCCCGCTGCACTACAAGTTCAAAGTTGCCAAATTTGAGCAACATTTCAAGGGACAATATCGCGAGAGCAGTTTTCTGCACAACCCCCTTGTCCCAGAGAACATGGTAGCTAAAAACCAGAACCCGTCATCTTTATTTGTTATTATAAATAAGAAACATGAAACTCTGATTACAGAGAGTTTGGAAACACTGCAAACCGAACAGCCTGGGATTGATATTCAAAAAATTTATCCGGCTAATTCAATGGCCGGGGCTTCCTCTGACGAGATCATCTCGTGGTTTGCCAGTTTAGATCACGTGCAAGTGTTACACTTTCATTCGCTGTATGGCGCTTTTGACAAGTTCACAGACACCAATGAGAACACAGCATTCGCCAAAAAGATCGACGACGGCCTCAGACGATCTGATCAACTCCAAAGAGAAAAATATATGTAGAATGTATTGTGAATATAGGCAGAGCACATGTAACGTTGAGTAGGTATATTTAAATAATGTTGTTACGGTAGTTTTGTTTATAGTTGTAAGTTCATGTCTCTCGCACAAACACATTGCACCCCAGCAAACACGAGACATTGAACCAATGTTGGGGCGATGCTGGGCCGACGTCGTAGACGGCGGGCCAACATTGATCCAACATTGGTTCAATGTCTCGTGCTTACTGGGTAGCTGGGCAGTATAGCGTAATAATGCAGCTGTAAGAATTGGAGATTATGTCTTTGGTGAAACATATACATGGCATAACAATAACAAAAATGAGAAATTCAGATAAAAAAACAAACAGAAGACAGTTTTAAGGTAAAAAAACTGTGGTATGAAAATATCTGAGAAGCATGTATTGAACATTATGTGAAAAACACATTTAACAAAAAAACACACTTTAATATAAGTTACTGTATCACAGCTGAGATTACACAAACGCACAAATGTACATAATGTGGCTCAAACAAACGACATCTGTGATTCAATTTGTATGTACTTATTACTTCTAGTATCATATTCATGTCTATGTAGTAATTAGTGTATTATTTTATTAATGTGTACTACAACATTTCAATATAAATACTGGGGAACACATACTTCTTATTTTCACTAACGTGAAGTTTTATATCAAGTGAGTGAAAAAAAGGTGAATACAGAATTGTATTGCTTACATTCCTTCACCAGGTGGCAGTTATTCTGGGTATCTCTGTAACCCGCGAGATGCCTTCTGGCTACACCTTTATCCGCTGTTGGAGCACCGTGGGTTACCACTTTAATTTGGAAGTCGTTCATCTCTGCAAAGCTAACTGGCAGTGACTGCGTACTTGAAAAGTAAACATTTAGGATATTATTTCTTGAAAAGTAAGCAGTTTGGCGAAGTACCTGGCGTGTTATTGTATAGCAGATAAGTTTGTTAAGTGGCTTTGGTGTTGTTGAAACAAAACAAAATGTAAGATAAAAACTCAATTCACAAAATATTGTACTTAATAGCATGGAAAAATAAATTATATCAGTGAAATGTAAAATATGACCATAATTTATGTTGTATTTTACGAAGCATATTTGTATTTGTTTGGAATATGTATAGCAGGGCGGGGCTGCTCTCATGTATGAACAAGAAAGGCCGCAATGCGCTGGGAATATAAGAAGGGCAAAATGCCGGGCTGAAATGGCTCGGCTGGAACACTAGCTTTAACTAATATATGTAGGAATTGGAAGAAGGCCACGCTGATTCTGTTCATCTTTAAACCAGGTCTAAGTAGGCATATTTTATCAGTGCGCCTCGAGCTCAGCAATGGAGGCAGTGATATATTTTTCAGTCACACCCAGTCCTCTTACTGCGAATCTAACTCTGCTGTACTGCTCTGGAAAACCAAAAGGCAGTAACTTCTTACCTAAAGATTCAGCATTTACTGCCTTTTGGCTTCACGTGGCATATGTACTTACCTTGTGCTCTGTTATGTCATGATTGTTTCTAAAATACTTTAATTAACCTTCACAGCGTTGGAATATTTTTGTATAAAGTGAGTTAGTGACGAAAGTTTTTTTCAATTTTCAATAAATGTCTTAGTTACCTCTTTCCGCTTCATTTGAATAGGCCTACCTATGTTAGTGGTCTACTGCCAATGGATATATTTTAATTCTTTCAGTGAGAGACCCGTCTTTATCCGTCAGAATCTGACGTCTAGTGTATTTATAAAATGTCTACTACAATATTTCAATATAAATACTGTGGAACACATAATTCTTATGGTCTCCGCACTGAAAGGGTTAAACTGTATGATGTGTTGAAAATGTAACCAAACATATTCCTAATTATTAGTTAGACAACTGATCATCTTAAATAGTTGTATTTCGTTTCATTCAACATCTATTAGCAATGACAGCTTCGATTGGAAAAGTACGTTCGGCAAGTATATCGAATTGTAGTAGGATCTAGTGATGAGAACGGGAGTTGTCTTTAATTATTTTATTAAAATAAAATATAACTACTTAAGACAGCATGCCAATATGAGGTATATAAACAAAAAGCACGGTACCACAATCATGATTCTATTAACAATTTAACATACGCTTTAAAATTTTATAACCGAGCATACATGAACAGCTTTGCTCCTTTCTTGCTTGAAGTAAGCTTTCGCATAGTCCGCACACTAAAGTTGATTTGTAAGTAATGGGTGGTTTCACACAATTATAGGCTACAGTATGCCGCACTATATCATAGCACTATATCATATTAGAACAATAGTTGAAGAACACATGGTACACTGCTCCATCGCTGTGCCACGGTATAAGTTATTACACAGGAAACACGAGACATTGACCTGGTTTAATGTTTGGCCAGCGTCGTCGGAGATGCACCGACGTTGACCCAGCATTGGGTGTGTGTCTAGTGTGTGCTGTCTGGTGTCTAATTTTGTGAATTAATGTGTATGAATTCATGTGAGCCGACCTGAAAAGCGACGCGAGAGCTTCCGCGGCACAGGGGATGTGCTTGACCACATATCGCACCAAGGGGCGGGCTCGAATCCAGTCTTACGAAGTGTTATCCGCTATCACTTTATTCCCCTTGGGCCACTAGTTAACCTCACTACTCGGTTAATCGAACTGAGAATTCTGCATCAGTGTGTACATGTGTACACGAAGCCCACCCGAGCCTTCTTATCTGCAGTGTTGATTCAGGCACCAGTGGTCATTCAAATGAAACGAGTGGTCAATCCAAAAACATTTCATGAAAAGCACAATAGCCGAGTGGTAGACATACCAGACACCAAATGTGGCTCGATATTTGTGATTCAATTTATATATTAATTTTAGTCTATATGTCACTATGATTTTATTTGATTGTGTCTAGTTTTTTCAAACTAACCATGTAAGCGGCAGTCACATTTGTAATGTTTTCAGTTTGTTATTACTTTATTAGCACCTTTTGAATTTGTTACGGGCCTAATTCTATCTGCACCATTTTAAAAATTCATCACATGACATCTAACTCTATTAGGCAACATAATCTACATTTTAAATTTCATTCTATGATATTTCACAATATTTGATAGTCTTGTTCAAGGTTGGTTCAATGCTATGAGAGCGTCTAACAAGCTGGCTCAGCATTGCGTCACCCTACGCCTTATTATTACCCTGATGCCATCGCAAGGACGAGGGTGTCGTATTTACACAGCTGGCTGTGTAAATAAAATGGCGGTCAGATTGTGACCGGGCCTGCGGCGAAGTAAATGAGTTAAGCAGCCCGGTTATGCCGGAGACCTTATTACTTGCAATTTTCCAAATAGGACCAGATAATGCTACAGTATGCACACGCGAAGCGACTATGTTGCCACCTGGTGAATTAATCGGCAAAGGGATTGTATCACTGTGTGAACCACGATCTATGAAAATCTTGCTTCCTTCATTCACTTACGCATTTGATAAAGACATGTTCCACAGAAACGTCTAGCATTGTGTTTTTTTCCGTGTACAGTGTAATGTATTTTAATATTTTCAATCTTGTTTATTTGTATTAATTTATTTAATCAGCTCTTATGCACAAACTGTTTTTAGAAATTTGCATATCTGAAGTAATCTTACTGTTGTATATAATGATAGAATGTATTGTGGCATTGCACGCAGCTTAATGTAATACATAAAGTTATGTATGTATGTGGCGTGTTGGCTTTGTACAAAACAGCGTTTTTTTTGCCATCTTAATGTTAGGGAAAAGGGAATGTCTGTTCGATTTCGTACGGCTGAGTTATAACATCAATCAACTAGACATGAATTGTGACTTTTCAAGTAACAATAATATTTGGGCTAGATGTTATGAGTTTTTGTGGTGGCCATTTTGAATTTGGTTGAGTTATTTTTATTATGACGGATTGATTGGAATTTCGCGTATGAGTTTTTTTGGCAGCTGAACTGTAATTTCAGACTTCGGACTTCAGGCTTCAAATTTCAGAATTCTCCACTGAGCTTTTGCAGTTTTAAATATATATATATTTGTTTGTCAAATGGAATCGCTTTCAGGGTGCACAGTACACACATTGAC
The DNA here is from genome assembly GCA_964017125.1 of Flabesymbios commensalis. Taxonomy (NCBI): domain Eukaryota; kingdom Metazoa; phylum Annelida; class Polychaeta; order Terebellida; family Flabelligeridae; genus Flabesymbios; species Flabesymbios commensalis. Next base: position 35,499,174 of record OZ024915.1, read on the forward strand.
TTGTCTCTCTGTTGATTTAATGTTGTATCACTATCCATGACGCTAGCCCAACATTAAAACAACATTGATTCAATGTTTTGTGCTTGAAAAGAATGACAACTGGTTTTTTTAATTGTAGCATTTGAAAGGTATAAACTGTCCATACCAAATACACAATATTGGTTCAATACTGGGCCACCGTCTGCGACGCTGGCCCGGAATTGAAACATTGGATGAATGTATTTCTATTATCAAATCTAGATAATTATGGGTGGAGTAGGTCTGGACATAGGGGCACCCTGTTCACCCTCCTGGCAATGAATGGAAAATCACATGTCCTCTATTCAACCAACATTGGACCCAATTATAGGCCTACTGCCTCGCAAACCAAAAGGCAGTATCTGCTCACTCAACAAGTGAGCAGATACTGCCTTTTGCATATGAAGAGCAGCATAGTGCGGTATCTGCTCACTTTACAAGTAAGCAGAAACTGCCTTTTGCTATTCAAGAGTATAGTGATCCAGAAAATCCCGGATTAATCCGGAAGAACACGATGGATGTCTTGGAAAAGTCATAGCACCCTGACTACTCTGGGAATGTTGTGTCAAAATTTCAAGTTCATTAGATAAAAACTCAGGGAGAAATAGCGTCTTACAAAAGCGTGCCAAGAATAATAAGTTTAAAGTTCCGTTGTAAAATCAATATATTTGGGCATAGCCCAAATATGAAAAGAGCGCGTCTTTGTCATATAGCAAAGTTGATCATGTGACAATCCTAATGGTAAATTTGCTCGTACAAAACTCGAAGTGGCAGATAGAACACCTTTGCTCCAAAGAGTTTTTTTTAAGATATTCAGTATCATATTCGATTTATAGCGGGTCTATGTGGATTGCTGAGTAAGGACATAGTGATAAATATAATTATAAACGAATTAAACGTGTGTGGAAATAATAAAATGTATCTTAACCTTTTGGCTGCTGGCTCGGCAGAATGTGTGGACCATCACTGCTGACCAAGTTTAACCCTTTCATCACCATACTTTTTCTAAATAAGGTTTGTTAACATCAGGCCAGCCATAGATAAAGATTATTCTAATTTGGAATAAAAAGTGCAGTAATAGATATATTACAGTTCCATGTATGATTGTCCGCTTTTATTGGTCACTTATCTGTGTTTATCTGGTAACCATGGCAACCAAATTCAATAAAAGCAGGGTCAAATCAGCTTAAAATGGGTGAAAATAGCTTTTTGGAGAGTTTTGCGCAAATTCTGTTCATTTGAGATGTCTGGTGGTTGAAAATCACCGGGACCTCAGAATGGAGCTATACCACAACACCCCGAGAGGTTACAGGGGGTAATATAAGGGCTGGAGGGGTAACCCCATTAAATCACCCTTATGTCACCTCTTTCTCGTGTGGCAGGAATGAACCAAATAACTCAACGATTGTCATGTTTGGACCAATGGCCAGTACTTCAAATACATTTGATGAATCCCAACCCAAGTAGGCCTACGCCTGGTGACATGGGTTGGGGTTTGGCTTCACAGGGGTGTTACCCCAAGGTCACAATAAGGTCATCTCAAGGTCACACGAAGGTCTAATCAGATTCAAATAGATAAAAATAGCCTATTTTTGTTGGTTTTGCTTCAATTCAACTCAATTGAGATGTCAATGGTAGTTGAAACTCGCCTAGACCCCAGCATTGAAATATACCAAAACACCCCAAGAGGTTACAGGGTTAATACAAGGGCGGGGGGGGGGGGCGGTTAATACCCCTTCAAATCACCCTTATGTCACCCTTTCTCATATGGCAGACATGGACCAAATAACTCAACAATTGTCATGTTTGAACCAATGGCCAGTACTTCAAATAGATATGATGAATCCCAACCCAAGTACACATGGTGACATGGGTTGGGGTTCGGCTTGAAAGGGGTGTAACCTCAAGGTCATAACAAGGTCATCGCAAGGTCACAGATAGGTCAAATCAGCTTGGTCAAATCAACAGGGTTTGCTTTTCAGTCCAGTTAAATCACAAAACTAACGGCACCAACAGATTCCCCATACCATAAAACCTAGGTGTAGAGCCATTAATATTTATTATATGATTACAAGGTACTGAGATATGACATATTTTAACTTTCTGATGGCTGACATTACCTAAGACATTGATCCATGGTGTGACCTTGACCTTGAAATACAAAAATAACGACACCAACGGCTTTCCCGTACCAAAAAACGTAGGTGTAGAGCTATTATTTGGTTTTATATCAGGACAAATCACTGAGATATGGCATATTTTCACTTTCTGGTGGCTGCCATGCAATGACCTATGACTTTGGTCCAGGGTGTGACCTTGACCTTGAATGACAAAAATAATGTCACGTACCAGCGCACTCCCCCTACCCGAAAACATAGGTGTAGAGCCCTTATTTGTTTTCATATGATCGTGATGATGACTTGTTAATGAACTATGGCGCATTTTCACTTTTTGCCCTATTCTTGTGGCGGCCATTTTGAATATGAAAATTAGATCCAATTGTAGGCGACACATTTTTTAAAACATTTTTTGGTAAGACTGTGGACCCATATGAAGTCATTTTTGATAAAATCACCTTTCCGAAATTGTGTCTAGGTTGAGTGCTTTTCTGGGTTAAGGCAAGGGAAATATTATATTTTCCTTGGTTAAAATGACCACAGTTTTGTTGTTAAATTGGACCTATGCTGTCAGCGTGCACCTGTTATTTGTAGTTCTAAAATGCCCGCTAGGTTGCGCCTTTGCGGATAACAATCGGAAAAAACTAGACACACAATGAACGGCAAATACGATCCTCAATTATTCCTACCACGTATGACAAGCATAATACTGATATTTTTAATATAATTAGTTTTTCATTGCGACAATACACACTCTTATTTTGCTAGTTTTTTCACACGTATATGTACGTCATAAAACGTATATACGTGTTTAGCAGTCTAAAGGTTAAGGTACGGCCGCACCAGACGCCGCGCCGCGCCGCGCGTTAAAAAAAGATAAACTGTACTGTTTATCATAGCAGGGGCTACATTGGAAGCTGTGTCGCGGCGTGTCGCGCCGCGAAATGAAAGCTGGGGAAGTTTATCTTTCACGGCGCCGCGTTTTTCGGCGATGCTCTGTGGCCAATCACAATAGCCAGAACAGTCACGTGTCGCAAAAAAAACCCTCCATGCATAATCAGCATTAAAAACCCCCAGGGTTTTGACGCGCCGCGCTGCTCTTGGTGGGGCCACGTTTGCTGAATTTTGATAATGAGTGTTCGTTGTGCAACGCTGTGTGATGAGAGAGCTAACGCTTTAACATTGGTCTAACGTCGTAGACGGTGGAGCAATGTTAAACCAACTTTGTTGTAATGTCTTGTGTCTCCTGGGAAGTGCGAAACGTCTGGTCAGCTATAGCTTAAACTGATCGCCACCTTGTGAATAACTATAAAATATCATCAGCAGGCTTATCTAGAGCTGTGACCCGCACAGTGTTTCTGTGTTTTCACATAAACTGATTAAATTTACCTCTATTTTTAGGGTTCAGTGTCCAATCAAAACCGGAATTAGTTAATTTATCTGGTAGGATTACCTGGTAATTTGAACACACAATAGGCGTCACAGCTTATTCGCGTAGATTTGATAAAAGCCACCCACAACTTGTGGGTAAAAATACCTACATTTGCACCATTTTAATGCAAATACATATCAAACTTACCAATTTAAAGCGCATTTTTCTAACAAATGTTCTGCTTTAAAAGACAAACAAAAACGCTATATGAACAGGACTATTGACATGACTAACATCGTATTCAGAAGACAGGTTTAAATTTAAACTATGGATTTGTTAAGTCTGGTTTAATTGAAACATTGGTTTAAAACAATCCGTATTCGGAGGGGTGGATGATCCGTGGTTTCAAGGGCTGGGTTCAGCCCACGCTTTAAAAATAAATAAAAAAAATCAATCCAAATAAGCAATTTCATATGCTGGTCTCGATATGAAGCAGTTGTATTGCCAACGATTTATCTGTACACATCATACTTTCGTTTTCTCACGACAGCATAAACCCCAAAACATTTGTATAACATTTTTACAATGTTGGCCCAGCGTCGAAGACGTTGGGCCAACGTTGTAGAAATGTTATACAAATGTTGTGTGTTTGCCGGGTCGCCAAGTCAAATCCCAGCAAACATGAAACATTGATCTAATGTTGTTTTAATGCAGTGCAGGGGAAATGTCGTAGATGGTGAATCACCAATAAATGTTTCATGTTTTGCTGGGGCAGCTCATCCAGCAGAATGAGTGATAAACCAAAGAAGACGAATTGATCTGGCGAGGAGAAGGTACAGTACTGATTTCACAAAATGGGACAGATTTTTCATCAGTGGCTGGCCTGCGTTAACGCTGGCCAGCCCGTCATTAGCCCGGGCGCAAGCCCGGCGAGGCAGGCGCAGAATTGGTTGCGCCCAGCGCATGAAATGGGCTCGAGCCCCCACACGGTTCGGGCCAGGAAAATATACCCGCCCAAATTCTACTTGGGCTTGCACCCAGTATACTGTGTGGCGGCTAACATGGATGCTGTGAACCATGTGTCATCTCGCCGGGCTGGCCAGGCTCGCTCTGGGCAAGACAGGGCGCGCTCAGCTTGACCACATTCAGCATCATCTGAACAGCTCTGAGTTGATCTAAACGTGCAATAATTGAGTGTCCGTACGTGTATACATGTAGACCTGTTGCAGTCCTCATTTATTTCGTCTTAACCATTTAGCATTTAGCCTTTAGCATTTAGACATTATCTTTAGTATCAGACAAGCAGTTCAGTGTATAAATTCAGAAAATGGGTGGTTTTATGAAGCTACGGTCACTGGAATAGGCCTAACTGAAGATGAAAAAACAGGCACCTGAAAGTCAGGCTCGCCCGGCGCACCGGTCGAGCTTGAAACTGGACCAGACGAGAAGCGCGCCTGACAGGCGTTGACTCAATTCGCCGAGGCTCTAGATTGGCTTGAGCCCCGGCGATATAAGCGCGGCTCCAGTTATATGAACTTATACCAAAACGCACATTGCGGCCCGGCTAAACGATTTTATAACTTTGGGCGCATACATGCGAGCCCCAAATGGGGTGGGGAGAGAACATGGGGCTAGCCCAGGGCTAGCCTGCGTTAGCCGGGGCTAGCCCCACTGAAAAAGCTTGTCCCATTTTGCTAAATCAGTACTGCACATCTGGTGAAGCTAATCAGTACGGTCATTAAATTAATTAAAGACAAAATGTACGACTGCAAAATAAAGTGGTGGTAGATAAAAGTAGTCGCAACAAATATATCATGAAAAAAAAGGCTGTGTTAGTTGTTTTGAATTTATATTCTGCACGTAATTCATAATTAATAATTGAGCACGTGACTTATTCATGGGATGTCACCAAATGTCGATCAATTTGCGAACCTGTTATAATTAGAAATAATTAATTTTGATAACAAAAAATCGACATAATCGGCGATTTTGTCGAATTCTGCGATCATTTAAGCTTTGAGATCATGTTGACAAACATTTGGGTACTAATTGGCGAAATTAGGGACTATTTGCAGCTGATTGGTGAATTGGTGAACAAAATAGCTAATGTAGCGATTATACGTTAATACTTGGCAACAGAGTCACCGAAAGTTCCCTATGATATTATAATTCCCAATTTGTGACAAACTGTTCGCCTAATTCGCCGATTAATTGCCCAGTTTTCTCCAACTGTCCGCCAGTTATTATCATATTTATTTAATTTTTGTAACAACTGAAACCAGAAATAGTAAGGGTATGGAAAGCCTCTTTAAAACAATAAAAACACAAATTGTACATCGTTTATCATCTATTGACTTGGTAAGCTGTTCATGGTCATGACAAGATGAAGTATTCTTTCTTAACCATACTTGATATTATTTTTTATTTCTCGAAACGAACTTAGCCAATTATTTCCAATATCGTTGAAAATTATGGCAATTCGCTAAAAATATTTTTGAAAGTCGGTCCAATGCACTGTAGTCAGGCAGAATGCTGATATAACCTGGAAATTCTTACATAAGTTTATATTTTGATTGATTTGTGTTCAGTAGAGGATAGAGTCATCATTTCCACCAGGAGTACTAAATTTTACCCAGTGGCAATTTTTTTATTTGCATATTTCCAAGATGGCCACCAATCGCTAGGCTTAAATCTATAAAATGGCATAAGCCTACTTGTTCAAATTTGCTGATCTTGGCGTCGATTTCCATCAAGCCAAATGCCATATGTAAACTTATGACATTTTAAAATTATTTGGAAGTCAAGGTCGAAGGTCAAGGCCATTTTATGGGTCTAATAAGGATAAAAAAGGCATCAAATGTGGCGCGTGACCGAATTTCACCCAACTAAAACAACATTTATTTAACCCCTTAATGTCTAACATAACGTGTGCACCCGTCATGGACTAGTGCAACCTATGAACTAGCATGGCGGGTCTACCGTCATACTTTCAAAGTCATTCTTGCAAAGTAGTCTGAACATGGTAAATATACGCGGCGACCTACAATGCATGGGGAAGCTGTAAGTGTTTTTTTTCTGGGGAATCTTTCAAATCCGGATACAATCATCAACATTGGCATGAATACTCCCTGTGGGCTACTTTTTTTGAAAAAGAAAACTTTAGCCGATCAAAATGTGAGGATGGCCATCATTTTCAATATGGCCGCCATTTTGAATATCAAAATATATGTTTTTGAATAAAACCACAGATAATTGTCCAATTTGAATGATCTCGGTGTTAAATCATATATTTTTGGCTATGAGGAATCTGGATTTTTTTATTTTGCGAGACAGAATATCCAAGATGGCGGCAATTTTTCAAGATGGCTGCCTTTTCCAGCATTAGAATCACTTTTCGAGTAGTTTTTCTAAACTAGTTAGATTAGATGTTGCTAGATGTCCGCGCGTGAATAGACGGAGTGTGACTGAGAGTGGAGCCGAGGAAAATATCCCATACATCATACTATGATACCTGGTGGTAAAAGGATGACCTTGATTGAAAAGGATTACCTTGATGTCAAAACTGCACCAGCGAAAACGTGTACATTCCACACTGACTGGAAAAAGTGCTGTATTTTTCAAGAGGAGAAAAATGAAGATCTCACCCAGAGGCCTACCAATTCTCCTGAAAATCACTATGGCTGTTATACCATGATTGCGACGAACATGCTGTACTTCTCTTCTATGACCTCGGTGTCCTTTGTTCTGAATCATACAAGGCTTGACAAAGGCGGAGGAAGCACCGAGGAGGAACAATTCACTACCACCCGGCAGATGTACTATGTTACAGTTTGTATTTCTTTGTAAAGTCTATCCTGACTACTACGGCGAGACTGAAAACACTGAGGAAGCTCTCGATGTCGAATCGTGGTATGAGCGTCACGAACTTCAGAGTCCCTAGTTCCAGCTCTGGTACCTGATGTTAGCAATCCTCTTGTTGATCCAATTATTCGGGATGGCAAACTTCAATCTGCATTTTCAGTCACTGACTGAACTGATACCATTCTTATTTGCCAAAAACAATGTAAATTATGCACAATATACTCCTGTCCTCTATAAAGACAATATGATTTAACAGAAACAACCTCAGATGGCTCAGGTGTTCTGAACTGAAATGTTTTTGTGCATAAATCGAGTTCAAAGTTATCACCGATAATTATTGACCAGGCTCTTGAGCAAGCGAACGCAGTCGTCAAGGCTGATGGTGGAGCAGTTGGTGTGTCTGGAGATCCTACCGCACTCAAAAGATGGATGGTCACTGGTCCTGAAGTCACATGCTTGATCACGTAGTAGGAGACAGCTTGCACAACAAAAGAAGGTACTGAGCATATCATGCAGCCATCATGAGCAACAAGTCACCAAGGAGCTCAAGTACATTTGAAGAATGTGCCACATTTGATGTTCTTTCCACAATACAGGCACACTGCCAAGCACAATAAGATGGACATTGTGTTCAACGTATAGAGGTCAAATAGTGTGCAAATTTAAGCCAACTTAAGCTAGGACGATAGTGAGATGAAGGGTGTCAAACAAGTGAAAAATTCCATTCAACTTGCGCATTTTTCTCAGAAACAATGAGAGAATATGACCGTTGATATCAAAAGAAAATTTCACTAGCAACTACATGATCGACCTAGATGAATTTACCCTCTGTACTCACAAGGAGGCGGACATGATGATCTTTGTACATACCAATTATGCGACAAAAGGAAGAGGCCCTGAGGGAGTCCTGATGGCAAAAACTAGTGACACTGACATTATTTGCATAGCAGTCAGTCACCAGCGGGGAATTTCATATGACTAAGCCAGCACTGGAGATGGATTCCTGTCCATGAACTGTGCGTATCCATCGGGCCACAGAAGAGCAGGGACATTCACACCTTCACCAATCACGGGATTTGATGTTGTGTCTACCTTCTGCGACAAAGGAAAGAAGATGACTGTGATGTATGTGATGAGATAACTGATGTATTTGTGATCCAAAACTTAAGTCAGCTCCCATCAACACTAATTGACGATGACATGGGGATCTTATGTAGATTTGTGTCCGCATGTATGACAGGTCCAGCACAGCTGAGGGCGTCGATGATGCAAGACTTGAGATGTTTGCAAGAAGCTGTCACCAGATGGGCATCATAAGGAGTCAAGAGTATTCCTTTGTGGAGAGATGCCAGCAGCTGACTTAATGTGGCTTCAAATCAGAATGTCATGGGTGGTGTAAATGACACCGCTTTGATCTGGCTTGCACCACACTATGCAGGTGTGAGGTTGAGTCGCACTGCGAGGGCAATTATTACCAGGGTTGACGTTGAGATCTTGTAATCTGACTGAAACTGTTATGTTCTTTACTGCATTACAGTATATTACTTCCAGTTAGTTTTATTTCTAAGTATGTCTAGACTATGCTGCTTCCGCCTTAGATCGAGACTGCATTTCATGCTACCCAGCATGATGCATTTTAATTCTTTGTCTCATATTTTGTTAAATAAGCTTTTATTGAATTCCGGAGGTCGAAATTCAGATTCTGCATGGACAAAAATGTATGATTTGATAGCAAGATCATTAAAATCGCACAAGTGTGTAGAAAATTATGAAGAACGTGATTTTCATGCTGGAAATGGCCGCCATCTTGAAAAATACCCCCCATCACTTTCTGGAATATTGTTGTGCATAAATCGAGCAGACACTTTTCACCATTATGTTTTTGTACTTTTATGAATAATCGTAATCAGAAAATAGAGTAGCCACACAGCCACACAACATAGCCACACGGCATACAATGGCCTTGACTTTTGACCTTGAACTCCAATAAATTCTTCTAATGTCATAAATATACTGATGGCTTTTAGTTTGATGGAAATCGACTCAATGGTGGAAATTATGACTGTAGCCTCTGCTGAACACAAATGAATCAAAATATAAACTTCTGTATGATTTTCAAGGTTGGGAAAAATTGTACCAATATTCGGCCTGACTACTGTGAAAATGGTATTAAATCCATTAGCTAAAGCGTTTTATTCTTATATATTTTATTATTAAAATTAATAATGGAACTGCTCATTGCAATTTTGCTTTAATAATAACCCCAAGTCTTTTTATATTTGATATATTTTATTGATAAAGTTCATCATAATAGTTCAATAGTTTAATATAATAATAGTTCAATAATTTATTGTCACAGGAAAACAAACAACAAAATATAAGTACAACGTTTAAATACATCATAAGCTAAGTGACAAAAAGGAACTGACGCCCAGTGGCATATGCGTCCTCAACAAATTAAACAATAATACATTACCCGGTTTTGTGGAAAAACAAATCTGTGAAAAATACAAAAAAAACATATTAGCCTATATTCATGATATTTTACTGATCTCAAAACTCAATAAAGTAATGATAAATAGACGACAATATTGTCAATATAATAATGATAAGCCACAGTCTTAATTAATGTTATTAGCAATATTAATAATACGTTGGAAATATAATTACATTAATCACATTATAACAGCTAGAAAAACATACTCAGTTGTTTATCCTATCAAAGATATAAATATGAAAGTCTGATAACAGACACAGACACTAACCATGATAACACATCCGAAATATTATAAAAATAAAATTTAAAAGTATTGAAACTATACGAATGATTAATCAAATCTCTGATAGAATTCCATAGAATCGCACCATTATATTTCATTGATTTTTGCTTTGCTGGCTTCCTACATCGCAGAGGACGAAGATAGTGGGGTACGAATGAAAGTCGTCATTTGTCACAAAATATTTTTTAAATATAACAAGCAATAAGCCTTTCACGTACTTAAACATAAATAATATTACCTTATATTTACAAAGTTGAAAAAATATTTTTTAATATATTCAACCCCTCAATAAGGTGACGTATGTGCTCTAAATAAAAGCGATTTTATAATTCTAATAAGAAGTTCTGTAATATGAAAATAGAATTAGGATTTCTCTCATTCGTTCATCCCCAGACCTCTAAACAGTATGTAATATACGGGTAAATACAACTATAATGGAGAGTTATTAATGTATCAATACTCAAACAAATTCTACACTTTTTAATAATTCCAGAACCTTTGGCAAGTTTTTTTTTTAAATTGTTTACATGCTCAGACCAGTTCAATTTCTCATCCATAATAATACCCAAAAATTTAGTATGTGAAACGCGAAAAACTGGTTGATTATCTATTACTGTATCATTTGTATTTACTATTCGCTTATTGGAAAAACTAAATATAAAAAACAGATTTTTTTTAAATTTAGAGATAATTTTTTTAAATTCCGTGTTCATTTAACAAATTAGATTCTCTATATTTTTACCTGTGACAAACATATTTGTATCGTCAGCGTAAAGTAAAGAAAATAATGTAAAGAAAACAAAAGTGAGGACACATTACATAGATCATTTATGTACATAAGGAATAACAAGGGACCTAAAATAGATTCTTGTGGTACTCCACAATTAACTTTCTCGTAAGGCGAATCAAGCTTATTAAAAGATACATATTGTTTTTTGTCGTATAGATAATTTGTAATCCAAACATGTGCCATATCTCTAATGCCGTATTTATATAATGTATCCAAAAGTTTTGTATGATTTACAGTATCGATAGCCTTACTGAGATCTATAAAAACACCGAGTACAATTTCACTTTCATCTAGAGCTTTTAAAATCTTATCAATTAAGAAAACCAATGATATATCTGTACTAAAACCTTGTCTGAAACCGAACTGATATTTATATATTTCATCATAAAAGAGAATAATCTAACATACATAACACGTTCAAAGACTTTCGAAAAAAAAGGCAATACTGAGATTGGTCTATAGCTACTAATTTGTGCAGAATCACCACTTTCTAATAAAGGAATAACTTTGGCTATTTTAAGCTCATCAGGAAAAACTCCTTGTGTAATTATCTCATCCAGGGCTAGAATTTAAATACATAATTATTTTGGGGACTTCCTCCTTGCAAACACTTTCCAAAAATATTGAAACCGGATTTGTTTTTATAGGTTTAGTTGGATCCGTCTTACTCCTCGATATCGTTTATTTATTATAAAACTATCTCTAGTGACCCGATCGAATATGTTAAACACTCCCCTCTTGATATCCAGAATAAACAAATTGTGTGTTCCCAGCTCAGAGCTTATACATGACTATGCTAAAAATATTTTTGTAAGGAATTTATTTCAAGATTTTTTCTAAATTATCGTTTCTTAAATTAACTTCTAAAATGACTAAGTTGTAATTACCATGGTGACTGTAGCAGTGGAAAATTTAGTTGTGTAAAAAAGGAAGTTAAATGTATTTCAGCATGTGGCATTTGTAAAGGTGTTGTAAAAACATTTCTCTTCGTGACAGTGGTCTTGACAAAATTTAATTTTACACATACAGACAGACACAATAAATATTTCATGAATGACAAATTGGGCGGCAATTTTTTTATATTGCTTATTTATTGTAAAACTACTTCTGTCATTTAATCAAGTCAGAAACAATACATTTGTGAACAAATTGATGATTACTATCATTTCATGTCATTTCTATGAAATTATCTGCCATTTTAGATTTAAACCTCTCCTCTGAATACGGCCCTATAAGGGTTAAGAAGCACACCATTTATTGGACTAAATTACAGCCCTCAATCTCATATAATTTGCACTACGATAAAATGAATCGGGCTTTAGGCCACCTTTGTGCACATTTAGGCTAAACTGAGCCAGGAGAACCTCCTGAGGATGGTGAGATGATTGAGGTGACACTGTCCTCCAGACACAGGATTCGAAAATCGAGCCTTGGCGGTCTGAGGCCGAGCACGCTACATCTCGGTCACGGAGGCTCCTCACAATACTGACTTTCACACGTGGATGGGGAAGAAACATTTTTTGTTTCTTTTCAAACCTGTTTTTTTTTTCAAAAATCATCATTGTTATTCTGGCTGCGCGACATCTCAGATGCTATGTATATTTTTCCATGCAGTCTGAAAGAATCATTGTCAGACTGGTGTGATTTCATTTAGAGGCCAGACATGTATACATCAGAGCTTAATGTGTTGTTAGTAAAACCCTCGCGTTGTTTGTTATACAATATATTCTGACAGATCACCAGCGATGTCGCAATAGTTAGAAAAATTAAAAGACAGTCAGTGATTACTTGAAAACTAAGCAGTTACTGCCGTGGTTTTGCTCTGAAGCACTTGACACCTGTGAGACCTGGGCGGGCATCTCTCGCCTCAGAGGGATGTAAATGATGCATTGTTTGCTGGAGATGTAACCCTAGTTTACGTGATGAATCAATTTCAAGTAAATTAGCTTCCATCGCGATTAAATTACAAGAGAAAGACACCCACACAGACAGAATCAAGACGTGAAGATACCTGCGAGTTTACTACGGACCAGCGTTGACGATATTGACCTGAAGATAACACTGGTCTATGCGATTTGTCCGTGCTCCAAATTCTGCTAGCAGTAATAAATATACTGAAAAAAGGCCTATATATTCCCACACTGTTGTTTATTTGTTTGGCTTCTACATACACATTGAAAACGGAAATTTTAAAATTGGGCGTTTCCCAGACACATAGAAATGGCACAGAGTTACCCCCAATTAAAAAAAACGGTTCCATTTATGATATTTCTAATCACCAACCCATATTTTTTTCAATTTTACCTATAGCCTTAAAGATATTAGAAAAAACATGTATCATTTCATTTTTTATGAATTTATGACATCCTACTTCATAAAAAAACAAGCGAGTTTTAGGGTCAATCAATCAATCAATCAATCAATCAATCAATCAATCAATCAATCAATCAATCAATCAATCAATCAATCAATCAATCAATCAATCAATCAATCAATCAATCAATCAATCGATCGATCGATCAATCAATCAATCAATCAATCAATCAATCAATCAATCAATCAATCAATCAATCAATCAATCAATCAATCAATCAATCAATCAATCAATCAATCAATCAATCAATCAATCAATCAATCAATCAATCAATCAATCAATCAATCAATCAATCAATCAATCAATCAATCAATCAATCAATCAATCAATCAATCAATCAATCAATCAATCAATCAATCAATCAATCAATCAATCAATCTATCAATCAATCAATCAATCAATCAATCAATCAATCAATCAATCAATCAATCAATCAATCAATCAATCAATCAATCAATCAATCAATCAATCAATCAATCAATCAATCAATCAATCAATCAATCAATCAATCAATCAATCAATCAATCAATCAATCAATCAATCAATCAATCAATCAAACTGCGATAGCGCCAAAATCCTCAACGGATTGAGCTCAAAGGAGCAGAAATCCTTAGCAGGATCATGTGCCATAATTAATGCCAAAGCCGGTTCGTTACCAGAGAGTCGGACTACTGAGGAGCTAGGGTGGGGAAGCCAGTATAGGTGATCTTTGGGTAATTTTTTGAACATTATAATTATTTGTCCGTTACATTATGGGCACAGACAGAGCGTTTGATAAGGCTAGGTCAGATATAGAGAAAGCTCTTGACCCAGTGGTGGTTTTTATATGGGAAACAACAAATCTATTTGAATTTGTGGAGCGTAGATATTTTGAGGCCAAATATTAGTGGTCTCATATGCCAGATTGATCCAGTGTTTAGATAGCCTCCAACATAAAAATTAAATCACTGCCAGAACACTAGATATAAGTGTTTCCTATACAGGTGTACGCCCGGCGGCCATCTTGGATTTAAATTTGTATAAAGTGATGGCATGCATTTTTGATAATGGAATCATCTTACTTTACCATTAAATACCATAATTAAAGAGCTTTTGGGTGTTTTGAACAAAGGCAACACCAAAAAGTCACAATTCTAGGTAATTTAGTCGCCATTTTGAATTTTGGCCGCAATATTAGATTTGAGGAGTAGTTTAGGTTGGCCCAGAAGCTTATTTCAAACAGTATGGTTTTAGATACCTAAATCCACTGAGAAAACCTTGACAAGAAAAAAATACAGCTTTTTCCTAGGATGGACCTGTCTAATATAGACATCTTTCACAAGACTGATATTTTCAGTACCGTTAGTTTTGGTCCAATCCTTTACTGTTGCCTGACCCCGGGTAGATATCACTGCTTAATACCGTAGATTTACAATTGTTCAAATGTATGCTATGGATATTATACACATTTAATTCCAACAAGTCGTACGCGTCGGCTGTGCAGTAAATATTGCAAAACAACTACATGAGTTGGAATAATTGAGAGGCATAGTGATATAGGGATGTTTATTCTCATTATTATCATTCAAGTCATTTTTTCTTTCAGAGATTTCGACTCAATCATTTACTTATATAATATCACCTCACATGAATTGTTATTTTTTGGATTGGGTGGACCACCAAATAAAAAAATGTAGAAAAAGAAATATTACATAGATATGTGTCACGAGTAAATGTCAATGTTTCATAGGTATAAAACAAACTTACTTGTGGGCATACACGAGACTTTAATAATCACATCAAACCAAGAGCAAACTACGTGAATAAACTACCCCAATTGAACTATATATTCATGATTTTCAAACCGTCAGTAATTATAATTATTTGAATAAAAGCTATGGATTTTTACACATTTTAAAGTACGATTGTTAGAAAAGAGAAGGCCCTTAATATTAACATTTTAACCCCCCTTTTAATTTATTTACTATTTAAAATAATTTTCAATAAATTCAAATAAATCACCCCAAAATTGATTTAATAAAAAATATGTATTTTTACATTTAGTTAACTAAATTAATTATATACTTATTCAATGAAACAAAAAAACGAAAAAAATGATCATTTTTTCCATTTAGAAAAATGCGTTATCATGGTTATTCGACTGATGACAAACTTTCATCTACTTGCAGTTGTGTCTCGCGGACGCAATCCACAACTTCAAGTGGGTGAAGATTATGTACATTGGTCACATTTGGGACCAAACATTTACAATTCCCACTAACTGATCATCTATTTAGGCCTATATCAGAAAAACGAGTATTTGACACGATAGAAAAGTATCAAAACGATCATAGTCGGACGTCGCGCTTAGAAGGTTAGAAGATCAAAGGCGGTACGTACCTTTTTTATGCATTGGATCAAATAAACATCATGAATAATAACTGCATTTATTTAGCTTGAGCATAAAAAACTAGACTTAATATATGTTTCTAAATTGTGTTTTCATTTGCTACTTTTAAAACTACCCGATAGGACCTTTAAAATGCCGGGTGACGGAATAATATATTTGTTTGAACATGAGCGACCAGCTTAACCCTTAGAACACTGACTTATTCAATTTAAATTTTCAGTTACTTGAAGTTGTGTCTCGCTACCGCGATCCACAACTTCAAGTGACTAAAAATGAGTTAAATTTGCAAAATCTAGGTTGAAATGTATATGATTATCACAGATTTGAGACATATTTAATTTTTAAAACCTGGTTATGCAAGACAATTAAAACATGAATAAACAATACTATAGTCAACTGTAGTCGACATCAGTGTGCTAAGGGTTAATTATGAGTAACTTTATAGTTTATGATATTCCATTGGGCTATACTACACAGCCCCCTGTTCTCAGCTTATAATTATGAGTAACTTTATAGTTTATGATATTCCATTGGGCTATATTACACAGCCCCTTGTTCTCAGTTTATAATTATGAGTAACTTTATAGTTTATGATATTCCATTGGGCTATACTACACAGCCCCCTGTTCTCAGCTAATAATTATGAGTAACTTTATAGTTTATGATATTCCATTGGGCTATACTACACAGCCCCCTGTTCTCAGCTTATAATTATGAGTAACTTTATAGTTTATGATATTCCATTGGGCTATACTACACAGCCCCTTGTTCTCAGCTTATAATTATGAGTAACTTTATAGTTTATGATATTCCATTGGGCTATACTACACAGCCCCCTGTTCTCAGCTTATAATTATGAGTAACTTTATAGTTTATGATATTCCATTGGGCTATACTACACAGCCCCCTGTTCTCAGCTTATAATTATTAGTAGCTTTATAGTTTATGATATTCCATTGGGCTATACTACACAGCCCCTTGTTCTCAGCTTATAATTATGAGTAACTTTATAGTTTATGATATTCCATTGGGCTATACTACACAGCCCCCTGTTCTCAGCTTATAATTATTAGTAGCTTTATAGTTTATGATATTCCATTGGGCTATACTACACAGCCCCTTGTTCTCAGCTTATAATTATGAGTAACTTTATAGTTTATGATATTTCATTGGGCTATACTACACAGCCCCTTGTTCTCAGCTTATAATTATGAGTAACTTTATAGTTTATGATATTCCATTGGGCTATAATGCACAGCCCCTTGTTCTCAGCTTATGATGAAGAGTAACTTTATAGTTTATGATATTCCATTGGGCTATAATACACAGCCCCTTGTTCTCAGCTTATGATTATGAGTGACTTTATAGTTTATGATATTCCATTGGGCTATAATACACAGCCCCTTGTTCTCAGCTTATGATCATGAGTAACTTTATAGTTTATGATATTCCATTGGGCTATAATACACAGCCCCTTGTCCTCAGCTTATGATCATGAGTAACTTTATAGTTTATGATATTCCATTGGGCTATAATACACAGCCCCTTGTTCTCAGCTTATGATCTTTCATCACGAATCATTGATTTAACATGGGTGAGGTGTAGGCGAGAAAATGGCCAATTTCACCTGTGGTGTCCTAAAGGGCAAAAACGACACGTCAAGCAACTGTTGTTTCAATATTGGCTCACCGTCTTCGGCATTTGGCCAACATTGAAACACATTTGGCTTAACCTATCGTGTTTTCAAGCAATCGAGCAAGACATTGTGTGGGTTGAGACATAGAGCTGAGCCACGGCCTCAATAAGGTGCTGTCATAATATCCACAAGTTGACCCTACGAGAGTGGCCCCAGATAACCTGATACTATCCTGGTCCTGGTTATATTCACTGGGGGACAGAAGCGTGGATACGGAGACATTTGCTAGGGTACATCGCAATGCTCGGACTGTACATCCTCTCCAGAGGATTATCTAGAGAGGATGTACTGTCCCCCAGTGGTTATATTGCCTGTGAATGAGGAGTTTCACACACACCTCTAGACGAGATGAGTTCACAGTCACCACATGTGAAAACGTGTAACCCTCGGCTCCAAATACCCAGCTAATTGTACTCCCATAATAATTAAGTTTATTATAATTCAGTTTAATAAAACAATATTATAATAATTTATTTTAATAATAATTTAAATCTTCAACCATTTAAAGTTGAGATCCACTTCTGCGACTTCAAGTGAGTGAAAACTACCCATAATTGTTTAATTTGAGGCCAAACATTTGCAAATCTTAAAAACACGTTTCGTCCCCAATAGCAATGATTTAATAGGGTAATACAACGGGCCAAAACGACATTAGCAGTTTTAGGGTTATGAAGGCCGCAAACGACGTCACGGCATAAAAAACAGCTTTATCCCGTGGATTTGAAGAACAGGTCAAACAACACACAGTAGGGCTAATGTATACTATTTTGAATCTAGTATGTGAGATATTTCAGTACTTCAATTATTTTTCGAGCGTTCATAATATGGGCATGATTAGTATTAATATTTTAAAGACAAACTGCATCTAAATAAGTCCATAGCAGGACTAATGCTTAAGTAGGAAAATCATGTATTTGTTGTCAAAGCAACTAAATGCATGTATAATAAAATGTAAGAGGATACTAAAATAGAGCCATGTCTTTGATGCAAAATAATTATTGTATACGTCCAGGCAAGATTATTTCAGTGTGTCATACGGAGCTCCCTTAGTCTTAGTATCATGTCGTATTATGTGGATGTTGATATTAGATATCTGATTGATATAAATCTACCAGTCTAGTGCTGAAGAGGTTGATACAATTAAACATGTTTGTAATCATGCTCGTAATCATAGTAATATACTTGTTTGAATTACTTGTTCATAAGGAACACTTAATTTGGCATAAAAAATGGTTCATAGATAAAAACAATTAGGCCAGATATAATAGTTTACTGATAAACAGCTCGAGATTTGTTTTTGGTCCTGATAAAACTCTAGAAACATGTATTATGTTGATCTCATTTTCACATCATATTGCCATATCTGGAAATTAAAATACAATATCCTGATAGTATAATGCAAATCATAATAATATAAAGCCATTTCCATTATAGTGTAAATTCGTAACGTTAAGTTCGCCTATCCTAACATTAAAATCACTATATTAACATTAAATATAACTCATTTTATAATGCTCTATTCTGACGTTGTAATTTCTGTAATATTAGTAAAACGTCTCTATCCACCATCTTGCCATGAGTCAGAGCTATTGGTCGTCACAAGTAGGCCTAATATTCATACATTGTATATCCAAAAGTAATGACTAGTGAATGTGGCAGTGCTGCTCCTGGGAGGGTAGTGCTGTCTTCAAAAATATAAATAAATGCATAGTGCTTCACGTCATATTGATGCGCACACATGTTAAGCGCGACAGGAGAACCTCTTGCGTATGGTGAGATGTGAGATGATCAAATTATGCTAATGTGTGTATGAGGAGTAACACTCTGCGGTGCAAAGTTCAGAGGCAGTATATGCTATGCTTTGCAGAGCAACACGCCAAATGCTGTATTGTCAGCTTCAAGGCCTGAATCAAGGGATTCGAGCAATTAGATTTTGAGTGAATGATGAGTTTGGAATCCCAATTAAAGTGAAACGTTGCACATTTTGGTCGGTTTCAATGATGGGCGGTAAGATATATTATTGGCATTTTCCCCCGAGCTTTTATCGGAGCGGTGGGACTGATTAACTGGTCACAAACAGGCGAATAGGTGATCCTGTGACGCGGATTTGCATAAGTACACCCCCCCCCCCCCCGGTGGCAGACAATTGCCCGGCAAACACCAGACGTTGACCCAATGTCGGTTTAATGTCGACGTCGGACCGACATCAAACCAACATTGAGTCAACATCTAGTGTTTTCTTAAAAAGGAGCTGTTTGAAAACGGCACGCCAACAAACACCAGAAATCGGTTCAATGCTGGGTTAACACCGGCAGACGTAGGCCCAGCATATTTTCCAGGATCACCGACCGCGGACTTCGTGGCAAAAACAAATAATTCAGCGACAAGCGGGATTCGCGCGCCCTAACCGCGAGCAAAGATGAATTACTGTCCGCGCGCATCGCCGTAAAATATCGTTACGGAGTGACACCCTAACATAGAACCGCGATGACAATTTATCCGTTACTGGCAATCGCTTTTCTGGACGAAATTACACATTTGTTCTTACTGTCTGTGGGAGATTAGACCCGTTGGCGTGAAGTGCTGACCGATAAGGATTTGATGGTGCATTTGACTATTGTTTTAAAGTAAAACTTATGACTCTACCCGATTTCATCAAAATTCTTTCGACTTTTAAACATGTAAAGAAATACAATTATTGAAGCAAATTTATTTCAATTACTCTGATCATCTCGGTTATTTATGGCCTGGTATTGTCTAGAAAGGTTTTTCATTGATGATTTTAAATACTTAGAAAGTTAAATAACTGTGTTTGCGCGCTGAATGATTTCAAAGTAAGAGGTCCTCAAAACAAAGGTTAACACTAACGTCTGTAACGCCAGAGTTCGGGTTCCTGCTCCGCTCTGTGTATTTAGGTTTAAAAAATGTTTCTTTTCCGTTCAAAGATTCACTATTGTGCGGAGCATCGGTGATTAATAGGTGAGCCTACAGCGTGCTCAGCCTCAAACCACCAGGATGTAAATCGTATGTCAGGAGTACCTCTGATTCTCATCATTTCCTAGTCCATTTTAGGCTGCGTGTTCACAAAAATTGGATACTTAAAGCACCACTTATTATATTTTCTTAAGTGAAGATATCAGAAAGAGCTAACTAAAAAGTTGATTTGTGTAATGAGTGAGATAACTGAAAGCTATTGCAAACACATGGAGTTATTAAAATGACACATGCTGAACAGACGTAGTTAGCTCTGAAAGATTGATGTGTTACAGACCTGCTATTTTTATCACTTCTAAATTAAGCGAGACAATGGCGACATTATGTTTAATCATTATGCACCCCCTTCCACACCCAAACATCAGCACTAAATATAGTGTAGGGGAGATGAGTGGATGTGGAGAAGGTTCAATAATGAACATGACTTCATCAAAATATTTAATGATGGTGCTTCTTTTTCACATCTTATCAGTCTATAATATCAAACAACGCTGTATTAACGTTACTAGTATCAGCAGCACGAAATTCAATTACACGTGTTTGCTTAGTCCTCAATTAAATCCTGTCGTCTGAAGAAATTGATTACGAGAGCACGTAAATACATTGATCAATGGGTGAATGTCTGGCAGATTTGAAATGTGCACGTAGCCCACTGGGCACACGACGTTGATTCAACGTCGCAACAACGTCGTGTGCCCAGTGGGAAGACTGCCCAGTACGTAACTCTCATTTACCATTGATTACAACACGAGGAGGATTTAACTGCAATGCAAAAGGCAGTAACTGCTTACTTGAAAATTATAAGCAGATACTGCCTTTAGAATTTGCTTGACAGTACTGATTACCACAACGGGTGTGGTTTTTTAGCTATTGCTAATTATAGCACATGGTGATTATTCTCAGACATTTTTAGTTTTAACTCTAGCTGATTATGCCACAAGAATGGTTCAGATATCCTCGTATTTTATCTTGCTGATTAAAACACAATGTTTTATTAACACAATATTTTATTAATTGTTGCTGGGTATCAACATATCCCTAAATTTACGAAATATTTTGGTTACTTTGTTTTTTAGCACCTTGAAAATAAGCTAATGTATTTTTAATACAAAAACTAAGTTATATTTTTTTAAACAAAGAGTCGAAAATGGCATATCATAATACATATCGTCGCCTCGGAGCTAAATGATCCTATCTGCCACTCTAACGAGTGTCAGATAGGATCCTTTAGCTCCGAGGCGACGATATGTACTTGAATTCCTTTTGGGAATACCTATGCAAACCATAGTTTTTGAGCTATTGCACTGAAAAAAAGCTGATATATTTTCAATAAAAATAACTGCAATTACCCCCACCCCCTACCTACAAAACCCTATTGCTCACAACTAAGGATATCTCCGATACGAATGAGCACTGAAATGTGTGTTTAAACATCAAAACTTGCATATGTTTGGTCTCAAATTTAACAAATATGAGTAATATTTTGACCCACTTGAAGTTGTGGGTTATGGCAGCAAGACACAACTTCAAGTGGGTGAAAATGTAAATACGATAACTTAGTGGGCAAAGCGTTAAATTTGCTATTACACATACCATGACAACTGAGGGAGATATTCAGATTGCAGATCTTACGAGGATGATTTAGCCAGAAAATTAAGTAAGCTCGCAAACAGCCGAGGCTTCAAGAAATCCCCCAAATAATAATAAGTTGAGAAATCCTTTGGAATATCAATAATTTGACGATACAAAAATCTTCCAAACAAAAAAAAATAACCGCTAAAACCTAGGTTAAACGAAGGTGTTGTCTAATACTCACCTAGAATTTGGTCTTTCAGAATTGCAAATTCCATGAAAACATGTATCATTTTTCATTCAAGCTCCAAGCAATTTTCACTCGCGTACACCATCCAACACCCAGTATTTCTTCTCATTTTCATTCATCTTGGGATATGAATTTTTACCTCAATTATCGTCCCTAAGTGAATAAAAATCACATGATTACGCAAAGAGATTAGGCCTGCCATGATAAAGTGCACTTATGTCACAACGGTGTTTAAACGGTTAATAGTTGAATATTATGAGTAACCGCGACTCACAAGTTCAAGTGAGTCGACAGCGCTAAATTCAGCGACTAAAGCGTTGATTTGCTCCTAGTCAGGCCCCGTATTCTCGTACAAGTTACAATATATCGTAGGCTTCGGATTGATCGAGATGGCCATCCAATCCGAAGCCTGCGATATATCGTAATTTGTACGAGAATACGGGCCAGATTTATAAGCTCTTCTGTAAATATTGTTTCTGGAAACTTGCGGCAGCGCTGCTCGTGAGTTGTGGCGCCTCCCACGCTGTGCTGCACCAAATCATAGAGATTGATGTGATATTGAGCAGGTCTCCACGGAGATCCTCTGCCATGTGTGTGTAAGCTGCGCTGATTAAAATGGACTCTTTAGCCGCTGGAATGCGATATAATTGTGCATAATGTCATGCAAAGCGAAAAGTCAGTAACCGCATACTTTTAAGTAAAACAGTTACTGCCTGTTAGCTTTGCACTGTAGCATAGCTATTACCTCGTAACTAATGTTGGTATATATATCTTTGCTAAATATCCTGAGAGAAAACGTCTTTTTAATAACACCACTTTATTACAAAATGGTATAATCTACCACAAGTACCGTATGCTCAAAAAAAGGGAGTTGAAATGGTGCATGAACGAACACGTTCAGTGTCAGACCAAGGGTAATTATGTGTGAAGCACACATAGTATTGTATGTGCGCTATATAAGAACTCACCATTATTATTGTTATTAGAGACGTTCTGATCATTAATTCGAGATATCATGTTTTCAGTAATTAACCCCTCCAGCGCGGGGATCGACTTTAGTCACAGCATCAGGTCACAAGATTAACCCTTTATGGTTCTGAATTATTTGTGTATCAACCATCAGGTCACAACATTTACCCTTTAAGCGCTGAATTATTTATGTTTAAACCATGATAACCGAAGGGGTTTTTCAATTTGAAATCATCATAAACGTCTTAGTCAGCTTTTTCCGATTCATTTGAATACTTATGTTATAAGTCTTAGCCGACCATTATAAATATTTTAATTCTTACAGTGCTGGGATTTACTTTAGTCGTCAGAATCTGTCGTCTAAAGACGTCAGATTTTGACGACTAAAGTCGATCCCCGCGCTATAAGGGTTAATGATAGCCGGCGAAGTGATACGTATTTTATGTTATGTTCTAGCTGTGTCTAATATGTTTGCAATCTTGTGTTGCTATTTTCTAACTGACAAACGAAAAAATGTCGGGAATAGAAGTTGAAAAAACGAGTAAATAAATGGTGCTTTAGTGCAATTTATGCGCATACAGGCTAAACTGGGCAAGGGGATGGTGAGATGAATCCGATGACGTTTCCTTCAGATGCAGAAATTCTGGTGGCCTGAGGTCGAGCACGCTACCCCTCGGTCACGAAGGCTCTCCACAATACTGAATCATTACGAGTGGGCGGGAAAGAAACTTTGTGTTTCTTTGCTACAACTTGAATACTAGAGTGGGGGACGAGCCCGCGAGCACCTGCATGACAGCCAGGCCACTAATTTAACCACTACATCTGGGGTTCCAGCGCACAAGTTGACAAAGGCGATGTAGCTTATATAAAGGGCATCTTTCAAAATACATATTTTTTTTGACAACACCAAAAGAGAATAGATTGTCCTTCATAATTTGAACCTTTATTCAGTCTATCCTTATGTGCAAAATCTATGTGACATTTTTAAAACAGCGGCGAACTAAATACACAGAGGAAAATGTTGTGAGCAAAATGAGGTATTGCCAGATGTTTCTATTTAGACATTGTATGAAGTTAATCAAATATGCATGTAAGTGATATTCACGAACTTTAAGTTGTGTGCGTCGATTTGTTTTACAATGTATTTGATTAATTTGATAAAGATAAAATGCATAGCCCACTCGAATGTGTGAATCAATGATAGTTAAAGAAAAGAAAGGTACTCAAAGAAAATCGCATTTTCAAGCAGATTCTGGTGTACCAGAAGAGCCAGAGCAATGGTGCAATACCCCTGTGAGCAATGGCCCTTTATGCATCTTTCACCAGAGAAGCACAGTTTACCGTTGCGAAAGAGCGCCTTTCGGGGCCTACATAACGCGAGCAATTGCCAAGATATTTCACGCTGGCTGAGGGTAGACTGATCTATAAAAATACTCTCTTTTTGGCCGTTCGGTTCTGAAAAGCATCTCAAGTCAGAAATTGTTCCGTGTCAAAGTCACCTTTAAGAGCAGATTGAGACTTTTCTTTGAAAATCGACATTAGCGTGGTTTACATTTTGTGATTGCAAACTGAACATTAATATCATCAGGGTATGACCGAGCAGATGGAGCCCCCTGTATTAACAAGTTCGGACAAAAAAATTGGTGGGATAAGTGAGTGAGTGAGTGAGTGAGTGAGTGAGTGAGTGAGTGAGTGAGTGAGTGAGTGAGTGAGTGAGTGAGTGAGTGAGTGAGTGAGTGAGTGAGTGAGTGAGTGAGTGAGTGAGTGAGTGAGTGACAGATTGACCGAAGAGGTCTGACTGCCCAAATAATGATGTGTCAACCTAATCAACTTGTGTATACTATAAATTCACCCGCCTAAAGTCTAAATATTGAAAGATTAATGTTGACCCTCCTATAGTTGTTGGTTGAATAATCCAGTTATAGACATGCAAACAGACATGCAGATAAATACGTCGGTCGATGTAAGACTTTTCAGGTGGTATTTGTGGACTCGCTGACTATATCACATGACGGATTAATATGACAACGTTTATTGGCCAGGTAGTGAATATTCTCTACTTCTGTCAGTCAGAGCAGACAGGCGTATTTTCAAGTCGCCTGCGATGTGCCAGACGAGCCAGAGCCATGCCGCAATGCTTCTGTGAGCAATGTCTCTTATGGGTGTGTCTCACGTCACCTGATAAGTACAGCTTAGCCCAGCATCTCACAGGCGTGAAAATTACACACCCTGTAGAACATACATCACACACCATCGTCTGGATGCTACCATGACTCCTAACATTGGCCAGATACTGAGCCAAAACGTGACACGTGTTGTATC
The DNA here is from genome assembly GCA_964017125.1 of Flabesymbios commensalis. Lineage (NCBI taxonomy): Eukaryota > Metazoa > Annelida > Polychaeta > Terebellida > Flabelligeridae > Flabesymbios > Flabesymbios commensalis. The sequence goes on from OZ024915.1 coordinate 35,524,678, forward strand.
AGTGTCGGCCCAATGTTAGGACAACATACACAGTATCCTAATAGCTGACGCATTACGTTTGTAGTGGTGTGATGACTGGTATTTTAAACACTGTCCATTCATTCTTCTCGAGATCGCAGACTCGATATGCGAGCTCGAGAAACCTAGAAGATGCAATTCATCTGCCATCCACCGTAACTGAATGTGCAGTACAGTGAGTCTCTTGCTAATCCTGTAGATCTGGTAATTTTCGCGTGTTGAAATTTTCACGAATTTTTTCTATTTTGGGACTTTTCATGAAGTTTAGATTTTGCATTTTTTTTTATTTCCATTATAATAATAATTTTCGCGTGATCTTTGAATTCGCAAATTTGTCTCCGCGAAAATTACCTGATCTACAGTAAGTGATTGTTATTTTTTCAACATTTCTCCACCATTGTTGCCGGATGTGAAGAACTTCGAAGCATTGATCATGTCTATTATCTGCAATCAAAAATTTTAAATTATCAAAACAGCGCTAATTATTATAATCTAAAGTGTGTCAGAACATGGTAAAAATGATCAATCAAATATTATCTTACCCGTTCAGGACCCTATTCAGACCCGTGTCACAGTCTGATCTGGACCAATCAAGTTACGTCTTGATCAAGCAAACAGCAGTAACCGAGAAGCAATCACTGGAAAGTAAAAGCAAATGCAAATAACAAAATTAATTATGAAATTATACATTTTAGCCGAGTTGTATGTGAGCTTATATGGTGCCAGCGAAGGTGCAATGATATATCACATGAAAATACACAATCAGCAATTTGAGAAGTTGACATAGTAACAAAAAATGTTATGCATATTGGGTAAATATTTCTCCGCTGTTGATAAATTACCACGTTTGGATTGATGGATTCATGAATCAGTTTTCATTGTATTATTCAGAACTAGAACATTATTTCTGATTATATATCCATTTAAAGTCACATTGGTTACCATCTTAAGAATGGCCAGAATCCGATAATGCATTGCTGTGCAATTCCTGAACGACTGCGATGAAAATTATACCCAGCACACACCGAACGCTGGTTCAATATTGAGCCAACGTACCACTAGAGCGGGAGCCCAGAAATTTTATTCAAGGGAAAAGGGCCAAAGTGCTCGAACCCATTAATTGATACAAAAAAAAACCCAGCATCCCTAAAATGGATTGCTGCCGGGTTTCATGTATGACCTTCACCTCCAAATCAGCATTATTGTTATGTAATTTTTTGCATGTATTTAAGGATATTGCGTCAAGGCTAAAATTAGTTTTAAATGATCTATTGGCTCCCCTAGAGTCCAGAATGACCAATAACAGCAATTTTAGATGAGATCTTCCCTCTGACAGCAGCCTGGGAAGATGATATAAAAATGGCGGGAAAATATTTTTATTCAAGGAAAGAGCGCCAAAGTTGAAGATTACAGGTAATTATCATTAGGAGTGAGTGAGTTCAGAATAGTAAGCGACAGCAATTTTAAGAGTGATCTTCCCTCTGACAGCAACATGTGAACATGATAAGAAAATGGAGTGACTTCTTTTGTTCATGGGCAGTGCGGGGAAAAAAGGTGAACAATTTCTTTAAGATATTACGAGTGAAAATGAACACATGAACATTGAGGTAACATTTGAAAAAAATTATAAAGAGAATCTCGTAATACAAAGTTATGAATTACGCATAGTTAACTCTGCTATTGTTCTTTATCTCTTATCCTTTATCCTTCGTGTTTACTATCGTCACTCTCCTCACTCCATTCAGATTTCTTCTTCATCTTGGTTCATTATGTTTATATGTGTCTCATCACTTTCGTCATCATCATTACTGAGTGAATCTGGTGCCGAGTTTCCAGCATACCAGTCTGGCTCCAATATATCATCAACAATGTGCCATCCATTATCATTTAAATTCAAACCACCTGTGGGATTATTTCCATCTGCTTTTTTCCACATCATTGCAAGAAACTGTGCCCGCGTGATATGATTTCCAAAAGATTTTACACATGGAAGAAGAGAGACACAATTGATTTTCTTTAAATTGGCAAGTGGTTTTTCCCCTTTCCACCACTGACACGCATGAACGATTTATATCTTGTCTCGTTGACATCTGGTGTGTTGTAACCGTACAATGAACATACAAATGATGCAACTGCTCAAACATCCACCTCGTCAGATGTGAGTGATCATAAGGCGTTGAGATGGCCGGCATCTATCTGCATCTCCAGTAAAGCAAAAGGCTTCATCATTCCTATTCGGAAAAAGTATGAGGTGAGGTCACACCGTGTTGGCGCATGTAGTCCAATCAGTGCATCTGTGAATCTAGGCTTCTTCTCGTAGAGAACACAAGCGATGTGAGATACGTCAGTATAACGTCTGCTGTTGCTAGAACCATAGTCCATGATTACTTCAATTTTGACCTTCCAACTAGTCCAAGTAAAATCACAAGGATATCAGTTTCTGTAGATCGAACTAGAACATTCCCACTATAATAGCTTTTACATGGAAGGCAATGAGTGTATCTGCCACCTCGTGTTGACCTTGAAGATAAACCGGTTCTTTCGTCTCCTGTTATGTTATCGGAATTGACTTTGTATTCAAAACATTTCCCACCATTAGAGACAAACACCGTTTTAGATTGTATGATTGACCCATCCATTTGGTTCTCCCACTCATCCATCACAAAACGAGCAAATGCATCCTTAATTGCTCTATTTTTTAGAAGTTATGTTCCAGTTTAATGTTGCGATTGACTAGGCCCAGTAATGCAGCTGCAGTGTGTGAGCGACGCAGCTTTCTCTCGCAGTCCTTTATTGATGGAGAGATGGACTTATCGAATACCAGGTCTATACTGTCTCCATGACTTGGGCACACTCTTATCAACAGATCACATGCCATTGCTGGATGTTGATTTACTGTGACGTAAGTTTCACGGAGGATGAAATCACAATAAATAAATGTTGCAATGATGCTGGAAGAATGTTTTTTTAAAACACTTTGTTTGGTTTCTAATGCTTTTGTGATAACGGCATTATCTGTTTTAAGGGGTGTTCAATCACTGTGGGCGAAGGAAAGAGGTACTGTAGTGATAGGATACATTAAGAGATGACGGAGATCAAACTCCGCTTTTGAATTTGCTGCCACTGTCAAAATTAGGCCAGTGACATCTCTAACACTTTCACCAGCATTCATTTCATCATTTTTGTTTTTGATTGCCTAACGTTCTCATCAGGAAAGTTCTTAATCTTTTTCCTTGGAACAGTCTTTAAAAACTTTTTGTTTCTCTGTTTGCAACTTTTCCCGATGACAGAATAAATAGTTTAGAGTTCTGATGATCAGTAGAAAATAGATCACACAAACTTTCAAGGGAGTGTATGAGGGCATCCATGTCTGCATTATTGCGTAAGATTCGCCATTTATTTAAGTGATTAGGAGGCTGCTCGTCTGACTGAACAACAGCCAGCTCACGAACTTTCGAAATAGCCATTGGGTGAGAGTTACAGACCATCTTCGAAACGAACTCTCCGAGTTCCGTAATGCAGTGATGCCCTTCATTTAAAATGTGGCATCCCTATTCACAGTCTTTTCCAGGGTCAAGTCAACTGCCTATCTGGCATAATGCTTGCTCTTTCATTAAAATTATCACATGACAGGCTGGAGCAAAACCGAGAACACCTTACTGGGCTAAACCACATAACATTACCACATTGATTCAAGAAATACTTTTTACTGCCACTATGTTTCCAAATAAAAAAATAGGTAGACAAAAAACGACATGATTTCTAAAATTGTTCTTTTTTCTTAATGGCGGCCATTTTGAATTGGGATATGACAGAAGCTTCAGAATGTTAAAATGGAACCATAATAAGGTTTCTCCTGAAAAATTATGCAGAAAAAAGATATTACAAAGAAATATATCTGAATTTCTCCATAAGTTACAATTTCAGTATTGTATCAGGCGGTCATTTTATTTTTTTTGCAAGTAAAACACGAATGAGGCTTTAAAACCTTAATAAAAGACCTGACATGAGCTCCCTGTGAAAAAGAGGTATTACAATATATGTTAAATTCATTGTATGTTACCATTTTGTATAGCCTATGGTGGCCATTTTGGATTTTCGCCAAAAAAAACATGTTCCGCTCCTTGGAAACTATGGGACTTTTGACTGGTCATTAAGGGTGACCATCCAAATACATCCTGGAATTTTCAGCTTTATATTATTTTTTCCCATCTTGGCCGCTAAATATGCCTAAAATTCCTGGACTAACATGTTGCTGTCAGAGGGAAGATCACATCTAAAATTGCTGTCATTGGTCATTCTGTACTCCAGGGGAGCCAATGAATCATTTAAAACTAATTTTAGCCTTGGCGCAACATCCTTAAATAAGTGCAAACATTTACATAACAAAAATGCTGATTAGGAGGTGAAGGTCATACATAAAACCCGGCAGCAATCCATTTTAGGGATGCTTGTATTTTTTGGCATCAATTCATGGGGTTGAGGACTTTGGCCCTTTTCCCTTGAATAAAACTTCTGGGCTCCCTGTCTACACACACAATTGACAATAATACTAATTAACAGCTTACGGCATTACTTTTATGCATTATATCAGAAACGCGTAATGCATTTTTTATTATATATAATTCAAAAACGGTGGAATGTTCAAAACAATATAATGATTTTTTATTTCACACGGGGAAGGGGGGGGGGGGTTAGACAGGCCTGACGGAGAATAAAATGTCCATCAGATATGCACGGGTTCCGCCACGTCGATGTAATTCTAGATTGATTGTTCTTCAGCTTCCCGTATAAAATATACACACACATAGACTGACATCCGACTCTAGAAAGACGATCATGCGTCTGGAAACAGGAGACACATTGTTAGTGGGCATCTATAAACGCCAAGAGGATTAGGACATGGACTGTCTGGCTGGAAGGATTTACGTGACTTAAGCCAGCGCGGGTTCAATAGCTGACCAGCGTCACTCATATCACGTATATATGCTGCTCTATAAGCAAAAATGCAGTATCTGCTCGCTTGTAAAGCAAGCAGATACTGCCTTTTGGCTTTGCACGACAGTTGGCTGGTCTAGCATTGGCCCAATACTAATAAATAATCAGTCAGTCTCTGACTCTTACGCAGCATCGAGCCAGAGGTATATTTGGTACACATACCGGCTAAACTGGCTTGAGAGAACCTTGATGGAATTTGAACCTTGGTTGTCTAGTTCAAGCACGCTACCTCATTACAATAATTTATATTTGCTGTGATTAAATGCGTGGACATTCCTGCTTTATACATGACATAATTATGTGGGATAGATGTGTGAAAATATTAACTTTAAACTAATTTTCATTGAAAGAAATGATGACGTGGAAGACTATGCTTTTGTACATGGTAAATAGATATTCGATAGCGTTGACCTGCAATGTTTTCATCTAGCGATCTAATACAATGAAGTATGGAGAGGGGACTTATATAACACTGTTTTCACCGACTAACTATTCGTACTGGTTTCGGTGACGTCATTGCGTTTCACAGAATAGAAAACATATGGCGTTTAATCAAAATTTTGGCGGTGACTGTTCAGTCAGAATATTAGTGCGCGTGTTTTATTCAGAAGCTAACTTTTACCATCCTTTACACGGGTGATATTTTATAATATGTAAGTTGGATTTTTTTTCACATTAGCATTTTAATTTTACTCTCTCTCTATTTTTTACATGAATTCGATTTTATTATGTTTGACCACAGCTCGAAATTGTAGAGCTGGGATGCAGATTGATCAGCACTAAGAAAGGCTCTCACATGAAAAACCTCCAAGAGTAAAACCAACTAGGCCACATATAAAATAACAAGAACCCCCATCCGACGGCCCTCATCATAGATACATGACTGCTCATCATAATGATTGAACGTTCAGTGAGAATTGCTAACAGATTCCTGTTTATATATCATGTTATGTGTAACACACTAGCTTGTGGTAATTTTACCTGTTTGAAAAGTTAAGAACTCTATTGCTCATATAAAGCTTTTCAAGTAAGCAGTTACTTTTCAAGTAAGCAGCTACTGCTTTTTGAAGTGCTATGCTTTTAAGTGCTATACGTAATTCTGTTGTTTCGGCTCAGTTGGTGGTTCCCTCAACATGGGCCATCGTCCATCAAAGATCCGCTCTGTCACACATCTTGATCCAAGTCTGAGTGTAAATAGGAAACAAGTTCAAAGAACATCCCCTGTAACAGCCTCCTTTCATCACAGCATGTCGTCTCGCTAAGATACATTACAGGTGGATTGGCTATGATGGCGTTACGGTATGGCTCTAGAAAAACTGGAGCATACAGCTAGCTAGTCTCCACGCACCACATATAATAAGCTTTCAAAGATTGTGCACTTTTTCATCGGATCGAAAACACATGAGAGCGAATCAATCATCTTTCTTCTATTTTACTGAACAAACAAGAGATGTTAACCATTTACCGGCTGAGATATCTCATCTCTTAACCCTTTCAATCCTGACTTTACATTGTCATCTTCATCCACTACAAGCCGCGAATTGCTGTCGCACTTCTCGACTTGTAGTGGATGAAGATGATTTGATGTGGTTTAAAAATTAAAGAAAATTGTCATGTAATGGTAAACCAGTTTTATGGAAATTTTCGTTCTAAAAACCTTTATTATAGGAAAATTAAGTCCGTTTTCAGGGATGTAAAATGATGCTGTAATGCATCGTGAGGACTTAAAGGGTTAAAGCGCTGAGATATTTTTGTATAAGCCATGGAGATCAAATGTTTTTCTCATCTTGAAATCATCATAAATGTCTTATTTAGTTCTTTTCGCTTCATTTGAATGCCCATGTTATGAGTTTACGATAACATTTTATAAATCGTTTTACTCTTACAGCGCGGGGATTGTTTGTTTGTACACCACAGTAATAGTTAGGCCTATATGAAAGATATGGCTTGTTTTGAGATTTTTAGACAATAAACAACAAACAATTGGGAAATACATATTGTGATTCAAATTACAAAACAATATAATCGATAATTATATTCAAGGTCATCTAAAATTAATTTTGTACCATGTTTCAATAACTATTTTTTCGCTGTATGATCATTTAACGTGTTCAACAGTTTAAAGTGAATTGATTAGCAAACATTTAATTTATAGGATTTTCATACAGTATTATACTCGAATATTCATATTCTGGAAGACAAATACGATCAAACCACTTAAGCTGATCTCAATAGCATTATATATTGTTAGTTTGACCGGGTATGAATCATCGCATGTCTTGACATTGCAATAACTGTTACAATATATCAAGATGAATCAAACACAGGGCAATTTGCAATTCGTCATTTAGATTCCATTCCATCCGGCTCTCATCGCCTCATCCTTATTGATGGGAATTGCGCCACTTGGGGAATGCATCATAATATCCGATGCAAATGTGGAAAAAATAATATTTCAATATATATTTCTCCTCTCCTGTCCTATCGACATTTACTGATTCGTGTCATAAAATTTTGCGGGATTTTTCACTCAGACGACGGTCTTAACACTTTGACTGCCAAGATATTAAATTGAAATTTCCCATTTTCGTTTGTCTTTCCTTACAGAGTGGCTGAAAATATACATTTTTATCAAATTTGGAGGCAGAGTATTTTTTATAATAAAAATAATTACAAAAGATTGTCGTTTAAAGGGTCAACACTTGTCGTGTGCGAACAATGAATATTATGGTATTATTATATTAAACCTTTACGCACTAAGTTATCTTAATTCAATTTTGTGGGTGAAACTTACTCCTATTTAATATGATCTTAAACATTCGCAAATGTGGATGTTTAAACACTGATTTCATTAAATGTTGAAAACGCGCTAATCTGTTATAGACATTTACCCTAAAATTGGTGCCTCTGGTTTATAACATTGACTTATAGTAAAATTGAACCTATATAGCTTTTTAAGGCGTCAATGTATCTAAAAGTGAATGCTTTTTAGAGAACTATAAATGACTACAGTCGTGATCAGACGCTCACAAGGCCTCTAACTGGGAATATTCAATTTTTCAGTACGTGTATGTGTATTTATCCCTGTTCTGAGAAGTAGATTACAACATATGTTTAAAGAGGTCGTACACTCTGCTCTGCAAAACCAAAAAGAGAATGACTGCATATATGTTCAAGTAAACAGTTCCTGCCTCACTGTGCACAGATACAATCGTCTCCTTGGATATGAGAGGGTGTATCTGTCACTTTGTGAAGTGGCAGATACACCCTTTCATATCCAAGGGGACGCAATGTATATCCACGAAGAACCAGTAATAAATTATCCCTCTTCCACAACCGTCGTATACTACCGCGCCAATCATAATACTCCTGGAGCCAAAGGGTCTTTGCGTACAAAAATGGCCCCAGAAGTAAAGCACCTGGGACACATTTGTAGCGAGGGTAGACATTTTGAAAACCAACAAAAAGTGAGATATTCAAGATTTTGTAAAATAACCCCGCCGAAATTAACGATTTTATCCATTGAAAATAGCATATCATCACCAAAAATTAACCTGCAGAAAAAAATAAACCTTCAAAATGACGAGTGTAGACCCTGCGACCAGATGAGAAAAAAATATATATTTAAATTCAAATTTAATAAGAAAGAATAAAGTTCTAGGTCAACAGAGGTCAAAATGTGACATTATTTGACCCCTGCCCAAAATTAAGCGCCCCTAAAGTATGAATGTTTTATAGAAACATTAGGGGTGATCAAAAATTTTATTGGTGCCCTCAAAGCCACATTCAACATAATGATATTAGTTACCTTGACAAAATTTCAAAAAACGATACAATTTCAATTTATTACTTGATTTGCGAGAAGCTTATGAGATACAAATATACTAAGAAAGCCGAGTTTGAAACATACACATCGGGTCTATATTTTGTCCAAATATTTTCTTAAAATAGTGGACGGCAGATGCGTCTCGGGTTTGACCAGAAAATAGAATTGTGGGATTTGTTTTGGTACATTTTACCCTACATAGGGAATGCATATGACATAAAATGAATTCGTTTCCCGATTCTACAAAATTTGGTAAGTTTTCATTTGTACATGTATTGTATGACCTAATATTCATTTACCCCTAAAGAAAAACTGAACTAATTGCACTATGTTATTTTCACATGTTCTTTTCAGACGCTAATTTCTTCTTGATCAGACAATAATATGACAGTTTTCGCATGGTTAATGCAGATACGGAAGCGAGGTAACAATGCCAACTTCCGGTCGGATGCCGTGTCATGTGATCGTATATGCAAATTAGTCCTGGTGCTCTTTTGATGCGTGAACACATCCATCACCTGTTGTGACAGGAGGCAACAAGTCTGACATGTGTAGCCGTGGGAAATTCAACCAATCCCGGCTCCTTTATTTCGCTCATGGTTAAAATATATACTGGTTTTCATGAGTGACGGCGGTGAAAATTCGGGCCGATATTATTTTGTTTTCAGAAGAAATCGGAAACGCGTTGGCAGGATTTTGCCTTGCTCCTAAGAAAAAGAAGCATTGATCCCTTTCAAGCAACATAAAACAGTTGAACGTGTGTTGATTTAATGTTGGGCCAGCGTCGCAGACGGTGGCCCAACTTTAAAGCAACATAGGTTTAACATATCTTGCTTGGTGTGACTTTCACCAATATGTCGATTGTTATTTATGGTCGATCACGAGCCACGCTTTTTGTCCTAAATCAATGCCTGGTGTAGCAGAGTAGTTATGGTTGTTACCTATTAGGATCTGTGATCGATATACGTGGGTGTATTTCTTTTTTGTAGCTTATTCTCCACAACTTAGATATAGCTGGCATTGCAGTGGGGGTGACTAGGGCAACAGGTTTCTGTCTGCTGTTTAATATGTACATGTTAGGGCTGTAGGCTGGCTGTTGTTATCATACTCATGCAAAAAAAGGATTGAAAATATCAAACAACAGTCTGTTTTAGCACACGAATCACAGAGTAGCTGCTGCTTTATGATTGGCTAATCATAGCTCCTTATAGAACCAATCACAGAGCTCCTGAATGGGAAGTTGAGGCCAAGGCTGACTCCTAAAAGTCAGACCTTTGTCTACCAGCTGGAAGTTGGTCGGGTATTATTCTTTTCTTTATATTTGTTTCCTCCCTAAACTATCCTCTCTTTTTTATGTTATACTAACATTACATATTATGGGGAGATTCTACAGCAACATTAAGGGGCATTCGTTAGCCATCTTGACCCCCAGTCATGTTCACAAGCAGCCTCAGCATCACTGTATGTGGCAGGATCACTCACGAGACATATCTCTGTCTTCTCATGACCCACAGAAATACACCCCTCCCCCCCCCCCCCCTATATGATGCTGGAGAACTCCCCAATAAGCCAATTGTAATATAGTGAATAAATGTATGCATATGAAGCACAGCTGACTTTGTTTTCAATCTTTATTTGTTTATTTTCGCTTCACGGGTTGCCGGCCGTAATCAATATGGACTTCGTAAAAAAAATGGCATAGCGCTTGTGCTTGCTGAGATATATAGCCTGATTCTAAAGGCCCAGTCACACATACCATCTCGCACGTCCAGCGCACAAAAAATGAAGAATTTTGGTCAGTGCGTTGTAATTTACTTGGCGCGCGTCAGAATTCGTTGATGATTTGACGAGAACGCCGGATGAACGTTATTCATTTATTGTGTGCGTCAACCTCTGCGCACATTTTCTGCATGTTCAAAAATGTGAGCGTTTTTCCACGTGTGGATGTAGACGCCAGAAGAACGTCAGACCCAGTCAATCGCTAGGCACAAGTAAAGCACACGCTCTAAATTCGTTGTGTTTCCATTGACCGAGGTTTGTCCCAGTCACACATAAACGACGTACAGTCCACGCATAAAAATAAAAAATAACAATTTAAGTCCGGATTGTGAAAAGCGCCGTGAACTGGTAGCGAATGCACACCGTGTTTTCAACGCAAATGACGAATGAACAGCCCTTTGCTAAGGTTACAAATGTAACCATTTTTCAAAAGAAAAACTGTGTCCTAAATTTATGATAACATTATATGTTTGGACGTAATTTCGACAAATTAAAAACAAATTCTGCACCTAAAGCCGTGTATCTTGTGAAACACTACCTCCAATGATTAAAAATAAAATGTCGTTTTTCAAAACTCCAAGGGTTAAGCTGCGGAAATAACATAGTCACAGCCTGTTGCTCGAGCGCTGGGAAAATTGCCGGCGTGTGCCCAGCGTTTTATTCCAGCGCTCATACAGCTAAGGGCAGGCGCGTTGCCCGCGACTGCCCGGCGCCCTCAACGGGCAGCCATGTGATACAAAGCAAACGTATTTGGCGTTGATATAACGTTGTTCTAGCGCGCCCTACGTGTTGCTGGCGGTCTTCTGGCGTTATGCGTTCATATGCGTTCAATATTTTAACCACACCCAACTTCCTTCCGCGATTACACCGCGCACAAAAATATGTGTAGCGTTTTTGCAGCGTCCTCCACGAACCAGTAACGAGTGCTGACCGACGCACGAAGACGCTCTGGCAAAAAATAAAAATAATTTTTCAGTGCGTAGGTCGTGCGTCGACTATGTGTGACTGAGGCTTACGTTCAGAAAAAAAATAAAAAATGCTGGCACTGAACGCGCACACAGCGCCCATCCAACGTGTTCCTAACGTATGTCCAGCGAACATATAACGTATATGGGGCGTGCTACATGTTTTCTGACTAATTTGTTACTCGCGCTGGCGATACGCGTGTATTCGTTAACTTTGTCGCCTTGCTAACTCGCAACGCGGTGACGAAACGCTGTGTATTCGCTGATTTATACACCTGATTTATTTAAAACACGCTTTATATTCGTCTTGAACTCGCTGGGTCTTCTCATATCCTGACAAAATTCATGGCCGCACAACGACGCACTGGTCCAATTTTTGTGACTCAAGGCGTGGGCTGTGCGTCGTGTATGTGTGACTGGGTTATAATATAAGTGTAGGCCCTATATATATCATGTCCATTTACATGTGATTTCACAGAACTAACACTGGGTCCGTATTCTCGTACAAGTTACGATATATCGTAGGCTTCTCATTGGTCGAGATGGCCATCTCGACCAATCAGAAGGCTACGATATATCGTAACTTGTACGAGAATACAGACCCTGCTGTACATGTTGTGTATAACTATACATACCTATATTATTAACAAATAAGTCATAACTATTAATTGTATCAACAATCTATCTGTAGCAGAGCAACTCTCTCTCAGCAAACCTGAGGCGCTGACGCAATGTCGGGTAACCCTTTAACCGCCGGTGTCGCATATATTCGGGTTTTCATTTTTTATTAGCACATTCAGTACAATATGTTAATGGTGAAATGTGACATCAACCAGCAAGATTTGAAAAGAGTTGACGTCCATTGTCAAATCCGAATAATTTTCACTCACTTAAAGTTGTGGATCGCGTCAGCGAGACACAACTTCAAGTGTGTGAAAATTCAAATGGAATAATTTGGCGGTTGAAGGGTTAAGGTTGGGCCAGCGTTGCAGGCAGTGTACTAGCATTGAACAAATTGATCAATATCGCTTGACTCGGGTGTCACAGGTATAATAAGTAAATGTTACCTGCGTGAAAATGTGAAACTGATCATGTATTTATAACGCTATACCTCATTTCAACTCTAATATCGATAACGCTATATATAAGTGCATTTCGATTATCATATCGATAACGCTATAGATAAGCGCATTTCGATAATATAGATAACGCTATATAGTCCAGTTGCCAAATTGAGATTTTTTCAAATAATGAGTTTTCAGGAAAATGTGTTGGATTTTCTAAATTTAAAAGATGGCGGCGGAACCCAAGATGGCCGCTATTTGTGCAAGATCAAACAATAAATTGATATAATTGTCTACAGAATAGTAGCAGATTCGTGATTTTTGTGTCTACGATGGGGTTTTCTGGTACGCCCGACATGTTGGTATGGCCAGAAAATACTTTATGATATTGCATTGTGGGTAAAATCCAAGATGGCCGCCATATGTTCAAGGTCAAACAATAAATTGATATAATTTTCTTCAGAATAGTAGCAGATTCGTTATTTTGGTGTCTACCATGGGGTTTTCAGGCATGCCCGACATAGTGGTGTGGTCAAAAAATACTTTGGACATTGCATTGTGGGTAAAATCTAAGATAGCTGCCATTTGTACAAGGTTAAACAATGAATCAATGTCATTTTTAGCAGCAGAGAAGCAGATTCGTCATTTTTCTGTCAACCATAGTGTTCACGGGCATGCTCGACATAGTGATGGGGGCGGTAGATAATATAGACACTGCATTGTTGGGATTTTTTTTCAAATGGCCACCATTTGTCCAAGGTTAAACTATTAATTTATATCATTTTCGACAGAATAGAAGCAGATTCGTTATTTTCTTTGAAAGGCAATCCTAATCATCTAGAACCTAATTAGCTCACATCACCCAAATTCGTAGTCCAAGCGCTGTCAGTGGCGGTGTAAAATATAAGATGGCCGTCATTTGTGGAGGTTCAAACGAGGTTATGGGAAACCAGTGCGTCTAAGACTTTTAAAGTCAAGAAGAGCTACGTGAATAAAAATTCCAAACAGAAACGTTGGTTTAACGACAAATGTAAACAACAGAGAGTCACATATGTTAATAGTAAAAACTTTTATAGAAGGTCTAAAACGACACAAAACTTTCAGAATATGAAAGAGTGTAGTAAAAAGTATAAATTAAAAATGCGGAAAGCTAGAAAAGAAATGCAGAAAAATTTTGAACAAAAACTAAGAGGATTAAAATCTTCAAATCCTAAACATTATTGGAATCTCTTGAATTCAAAAAATAAAAAAGCTAGTAAAAATGTACCAGATATAAATTCCTTTTATGAACATTTTAAATTTCTTGATGAAGAATCCACATACCCTGAAATGCAAATTAATAACAACACGCGTTCTGTTCTTGAGTTAGATAAAGAAATATCAGAAGAAGAAATATTACAAGCTGTAAAATCTTTAAAAAACAATAAAGCATGTGGTGATGATAGAGTCATAAACGAATATATTCGTTCCACTATAGGGCTTTTGCTCCCCGTTTTCAAATGTCTTTTTAACTATGTCTTAGAAACGGGAAATATCCCGCAAGACTGGACATTGGGAAATATTATCCCTATTTACAAAAAGAAAGGAGACACTAATGACCCCGGAAATTATAGAGGAATAAGTTTGTTAAGTTGCTTTGGGAAATTTTTCACAACAATAATTAACCTGCGGTTAAATAATTTTTTAAATTTAAATAATATTTTACTAGAAAATCAAACTGGATTTAGAAAAGGTTATTCAACTTTAAACCATATTTTCTCACTAAAATCCCTAATTGATATTTCCTTTAGCAAAAAGAAAAAACTTTACTGTGCCTTTATCGATTTTAAAAAAACATTCGATACCGTTTGGCGGTCAGGTTTATGGATAAAATTAATTTCATTTGGCATTACCGGAAAGCTTTTCAATGTTGTTAGAAATATATATGATAATGTTAAATCTTGTGTACAATTAAGCAATAATAAATCAGCATATTTCAACTGTTACACCGGTGTTAGACAAGGGGAAAGCCTATCGCCGCTGTTATTTGCTTTGTACCTGAATGATTTAGAGTCATTCTTAAAATACAATAATGTTAAAAACCTCTCCTTGTCCGATAATGTGTTTGACAACTATCTAAAAATACAAATATTATTATATGCAGATGATACAGTTATTTTTTCTGAAAATCCTGAAGGCTTACAAAAATCACTAAATTGTTTGGCAGAATATTGCAAATGTTGGAAAATAAGTATAAATACAGAAAAAACAGAAATTGTCATTTTTTCAAAGGCTAGATACAGAGGTAATTTTAACTTTAAACTGAACGGGAAAAATATATCAATCGTTGATTCATTTAAGTATCTAGGTGTATTTTTTAATTACAATGGTTCGTTTGTTCGTCACAAAACACACCTAGTAGTGCAATCCAGAAAAGCTATGTTTGCATTATTGAAGAAATCAAAAGAGCTCGATCTACCCATTGACTTACAGCTAGAACTGTTTGATTCATTGATTTTGCCAATTCTGTTGTATGGCTGTGAAGTTTGGGGATATGAAAACGTTTTAATTTTAGATAGACTTTACCTCAAATATTTAAAGTATGTATTAGGTCTCAAACAGTCAACACCTAGTTGTATGGTTTACGGAGAGACTGGGCGCTTTCCACTTTCTGTATATATTAAAACTCGAATGATTTCGTTTTGGTGTAAGTTAGTGTCAGACGACGAGAACAAGTTGTCAAGCCGTTTTTATAATTCACTTTGTCACTACTCCGATAATAGGACATTATCCTCTAAATGGCTAGACACTATTAAACATATACTAGACCATACTGGTTTTTCCAATATGTTTGTAATGCCTCGAAACAACAGTGGTAATCTTTCTAATTTTCATATGGTCATCAAACAACGATTAGAAGACCAATACGAACAACAATGGCGAAATAAGATAAACGAATCTAGTAAATGTACTTTGTATAGTATTTTTAAGACGGAATTTAAATTCGAAAATTATCTTTGTTTTTTACCATTGTACGAAAGAAAAACATTTTGTAAATTTAGAACCTGTAACCACAAGCTACCTATCGAAGTCGGACGTTATACAAACACACCAAGAATCAATAGAATATGTAGAATTTGTAATAACAACACACTATGTGATGAATTTCATTTTGTTTTAGAATGTTCAATCTTGTCTGAAGTAAGAAACCAATTTCTACCCAAATATTGTCACCAACGACCAAACGTTTTAAAGTTTAAAAACATTATGTCAAGTCAAAATGCAAATGTGATTAAAAAATTAGTTTAATAATTAAAAGAATCTTTCAATATTTTTGATCTTTACATTTGATTGCTGCTTACATTGTATTTTTTCTGTTATTGTTTATAATCTTTATAATTATGTGTATAAAAGATGTATTGTTTAACTTCATATATATTACACTCCATGCCACCCCGGCCAGAGTTTGAATAAATTATTGTCTATTGTCTATTGTCTATTGTCTATTGATAATTTAGTATCATATTCGACAGAATAGAAGCATATTCACGAATTTGGTGTCCATCATATGGGATTTCCGGTATGCCGGACATAGTGGTGTGACCATAATGTACTTTAGACATTGCATTGTGAGTGAAATCTAAGATGTCCCCATTTCCGCAAGGTCAAACAATAAATTGGATACCATTTTTTGACAGACATAAAATTCCAGAATATTTAAAAGACTAAACATAACCACAAGGATTTCCGCCAATAATTATGCTTACCGAATTTTGAACTTCTGTACACACATTAACACACTAGTACCCATGTTGCTTTTTATCTCTTCTCCCTTAGTGTTTTTGCGTTGCTCTTCAATGCCTCTCCGTCGCCTTTTATCGAATCCACATCATCCTTTAACACTTTTCCATTGCTTTTTATTGCCTCCCGCCGCTCCTTAACTCACCCAAATCGCCCCTTCAACACATCCCCATCGTCATTTAGTCCATTAATGTCACTCTTTAACGCCTCTTCGTTGAACTCGAGGCCTTCTCATCACCCCTTAACACATCCCATCGCCCTTTAACACCTTTTCGTTGCTCTTTGCCGCCTCTTCAACACCATTTAACACCATTACATTATTTTCTTTGTCCGACCACTACATTCTAAGCCGAGAATGGAGTGTTATTGTTGACCAAGTACAAACCAATTATTATCATTGTAGGCCTAATGGTACTATAATCAATCAGGTGTGACCGCACTGTTGATTTATGAGGGATCCTCATTATGGTCAGATGTGTTTTAAGTCAATTAAAACCCTCAGAGTTCTACATTCTTAGCTGTGAAAAAGGCTTAGGCCCTGAACTTTTTCACAGCTAAGAATGTAGAGCTCCTCGGGCTTTATCCTATACTTAAAACATTTGGCCTTCTTTCCACCATTAACGTCGCTCGCCAGTCGCTCTTTAACGCCTCCCCATCGGCCTTTAACGCTTCCCTGTCGTCGCTCTTTAGTGACTCTCGGTCACCTTTAGCGCCTTCTAGTAACTTTTAAATGCCTCCCCATTGCCGTTGAATGCCATCCTATCGCCAGTTTAAAATTACTTACGCCCCTGTGTCGACCTTTAACTCAAACTTCAGTGTATATTCCATGTCCTTTATTGCTTCCTTGTCACTTTTTAGAGCATCCTGTCACACTTATTGCCTTGCCATTGCCATTTAACATCTCTCATAAATGCATCGTTGTTATTCTTAACAGGAACAACCCATTTTCTCTAGCAATATGTGTCACATCTAGATAAAATACACAGGGAAATTATGTAGATACATTAGAAAACTAGTATTCCCATTGCCCTGCAACTCCTTCCCATCGCCATTTAACTCCCCTCCATCACCCTTTATTGCCTCTTCATTGCCCTTTAAAGGCTCATCGTCGCATTTTAACTGTTCTCTGTTGCCCTCCCCCCCTCCATCGCTCTTTAGCACCTCCTATGCAACGCTTCCTCGTTGTCCTTTAATGCATCTCCATAGCCTTTGAACACCTCTCCATCGCCTTTTTTAACACCTTTCCGTCGCCCTTTAATGCTACTCAGTCACCCTTTAGCACAGCTTCGTCGCTCTATAATGCCCCTTCGTTACACTTTAACACCTACCCGTACTCCTTTAACGCCTCTCAGTCACCCTATAACGCTTTCTTGTAATCTCGTTATCCTTTAATGCATCTCGCTAGCCTTTGAACACCTCTCCATCGCCCTTTCTAACACCTTTCTGTCGCCCTTTAATGCTAGTCAGTCGCCCTTCAGCACCGCTTCGTCGCTCTATAATGGCCCTTCGTTAAACTTTAACGCCTACCCGTAGCCCTTTAACGCCTACCCGTAGCCCTTTAACGCCTCTCAGTCACCCTATAACGCTTTCTTGTAACCTTTAAACACCCTCTCATCGCCATGGAACAACTACCAATCTCCATTTAGCGTCTCTCAGTCGCCATTAAATGCCTCTCCGTCATCTTTTAACGCACCCTGTCGCACTTGTACAATCGCCCTTTATTAGCTCGGCATCTTTGTCACCCTTTAAATTTACCGCTTCTCCATTGCCCATTAATGCATTTTGACGCCTCCTCATTCATTGTGAACAAATTCTCGTTATCACATTATGTTTTTTTTTGTGACGTTTTTTAACAAAATTTTGCATATATTTCTAATCAACACTAAATTGATGACAATTTGAATACTGTTACAAGTATGAATATATGATTAAATTAATTGTGTTGTTGATTTTTGTGACCTTGTGTTACTCTCCTTTTTTTAAATATGGTGCAGGCCTACATAATTTTAATGAATATCCCAGAATGTTTTTTTTGTGTCAGGTTCATATATATATATATATACATGTTAGTGTTTTTTCTATTTCTTGGTATTTAAATGCAAATGTTATTTAGGCCACATTATCATGATCTTGGCAGAATTTTTGGAGGTTACCTTGGCGACCATCTTGTGTGTAATAGTATTTGGAACTTCAAATCTGTCATTAAAAAAACAAATAAAATGAATTATTTGTCTGGTCATGTTTATGTGTAATTAATACTTCATCAACTATACATTCTAGATCAAAATGAATGTATTTTTTCCATATCCTCAACATGGCTAAACATGCCCTTGAACAGAATGGTTGTCTATGTTACTTTCTGGTCGCACCACTATGTCGGGCATGCCTGAAAACACTAAAATCAGCTTTTATTTTGTCGAAAATTATAACAATTTATGGTTTGGGTACCATCTTGGGTTTTAGCAATACTGCAATATCTGAAGTACTCTGTGACCACACTATGCTATGTCGACCACACCTGCAAACCTTATCGTAGACACCAAACTCACCTACTTCTATTTTGTAGAAAATTATTTAATTTTTTTGTTTGAGATTGAACAAATGGCGGTCACCTTGTATTTTATGCACAATACAGTATCGAATGTGCTTTCTAGTCAGACTACCATGTCGGGCGTTCCAGAAAACCCTATGCTAGATAACAAAATCACGAATCTGCTTCTATTCTGAAAGAAATGACCTTGAACATATGGCGGCCATTTTTTAAATTTTACCCACAATGCGATGTCCTAAAGTATGTTCTGGCCATCCCACTGTGTCGGGCGTCCCAAAAAACCCCATGGTAGACACCAAAATCACGAATCTGCTACTATTCTGAAGAAAATGATATCAATTCATTGTTTGATCTTGACCATATGGCGGCCATCCTGGACTTTACCCACAATGCAATGTCATAAAGTATTTTCTGGCCATACCACCACGTCAGGCGTACCAAAAAAACCCATGGTAGACATCAAAATCACGAATCTGCTACTATTCTGAACTAAATGATATCAATTTATTGTTTGACCTTGAACATATGGCGGCCATCTTGTTTTTTACCCACAGTGCAATATCTTAAAGTACGTTCTGGCCTTACCACTATGTCGGGCGTACCAGAAAACCCCATGGTAGACAGCAACATCACCAATCTGCCTCTATTCTGAAGAAAATGATATCAATTTATTATTTGACCTTGCACAAATGGCGGCCATATTGGATTTCGCCGCTATTTTATAACTTCAGAATATCCAAATTATTTTCCTGAAAATAAATTTGAAGAATATCTGTGCCAAATTTCATCTTTTTATGTCAATTTAAAGTTGTTTTTGGTTACAAAGCCCACTAATACATGTGTGTATACGTCGTCTGGATTGAAATTTATGCAAATCACGGTCATGACGGCCATCTTGGATTTATGCAAATTAAAAATCCCCCCCCAAGGTTTTCTCTCCGGCAACCAAGCTAAATTTGCTCTACACATCTATGTGAGTGCAAAACCATCAAAAAACAATACACTTCTCACAACAACATGGTTGACTACATAACTGATGGGGGTGGCAACTATATAGATAAGCGCATTTCAATAATATAGATAACGCTATAATAGATAAGCGCATTTCACTTATCATACAGATAACGCTATAGATAAGCGCATTTCACTTATCATACAGATAACGCTATAGATAAGCGCATTTCACTTATCATACAGATAACGCTATAGATAAGCGCATTTCACTTATCATACAGATAACGCTATAGATAAGCGCATTTCACTTATCATACAGATAACGCTATAGATAAGCGCATTTCAATTCTCATATAGATAACGCTATAGATAAGCGCATTTCACTTATCATACAGATAACGCTCTAGATAAGCGCATTCCAATTCTCATATAGATAACGCTATAGATAAGCGCATTTCACTTATCATACAGATAACGCTATAGATAAGCGCATTCCAATTCTCATATAGATAACGCTATAGATAAGCGCATTTCAATTATCATACAGATAACGCTATAGATAAGCGCATTTCACTTATCATACAGATAACGCTATAGATAAGCACATTTCAATTATCATACAGATAACGCTATAGATAAGCGCATTTCATTTTTTTCGATTACGCTGTAAATAACCGTATATCAATATTATTAGATAACCTGCCAACTCACTCAAAGCTACCGCGACCCACAACACCTTTAAGTGGGGATCGACTTTAGTCGTCAGAATCTGTAAACGTCATATTCTGACGACTAAAGTTGATCCCCGCAATGTAAGAGTAAAAACATGTCTAATGGCCGTAGACCTATAACATAGGATTCATATGAACCGAAAAGAGCTAACTAAGACATTTATGATGATTTCAAATTTAAAAAAGCCCTTTGGCTCCCATGATTTTCACAAACTTCAAGGGTTGAAATGTGCAGCACGATCACGAATATGGTCAGACTTCTGCAAAAACACATAATACGTTAAAACATAAAGTATCACCATAGTAACAGTAAAAACGAGAGACGCATAATTTGAAGATTGAATATTGCTGCCACGATTGTGACCCGTCCCTACAATCATTATATACGTATACTTACAACTCAAAATGATTTTACTATTTTTGTAAGTAGAACCTTTTTGCAAATATATATTTTAGACATCAACTCATCGGATACATACGAATAAAAGTGTATAGACAAATCATACCATTACATCGCGAGGAAATAAATTCCTAGTTTTCAATGGAACCACATAGAGAAAAAACACAATTATTAGAACAATCGATTTTCTACAAAATTGAATAATATGAAATAATTTTATGGTGATCGATGAAGAAACAAACAATTAAATGTAAACCTTGTATATGATAATAGTTTATCAATTAACTGTTCATCAACAGTTAGAAATGGCATTGCAGGCAGCTAGTTTTTCTGAGCAAAATCTTTGGTGATGACATTTTGTAGTACAGAAAAATAGTAATGATTTTGTATTTTAATCTGAGCTTACTTTATCATAAAAATAATAAAATTAAATAGAACTGTAAAACATTATGGGCCGTCACAACTCATATTTAACACTGAGAGCTTTGAGGCTCAGCCACTAAAACTCTTAAAGCTAAGAATATCTTAACTTTCCTCTATTCCCATTAGAGTCTAGTCTAGAAAAGTTACGATCGTCGTAACATGTCTAATGCCAATAAAAGAAAGATAAAATGATCTTAATTTTAAAATGATTTAATATGTTTTCAGACACTTGAAGTTGTGGATCGCGGTAACGATGCACACCTTCAAGTGTCTAAAAAATATTGCTGATTGATGAAATATGACACCAAAGGTTATTCGGATTGAAAAATCACATAAATATTTCAGCTAGCTTTTTTGTGCGTATATGATAATTATACTTTTTACATTCGTTCAGTGCGGTGATTCACTTTGGACATCATATAAGTCGATCCCCGCGCTGAAAAGGTCAAGGGCCGAATTACTTCGGTAGCCTTGAAGCACTTATTGTCTCGCTATCGTGATTGTCTTTAGCGCGTAAATCGTTCAACACACTCGTAGTTATCGAATAATTCGTATGAGCGATGCATCGGTCAAAAGGGGATGACATGAACTTGAGGAAACCAATTCTCTGGATGGATTCATTTTGACCTACATCTATGGCAGTGAGTGGAAACAATTGACGAAATTATGTGAGCGGCAGACAATCCAGTATTTCTGTAAATATAGCTTATAACGAACCGATCATGGAAATTATACAATCAAAATTATGTTAGCGAAGCTTGGTGGTGAGTATTTCTAATTTCTACAAAAACAACACGCGTCACAGCAAACACAAACACAACACACCCAATGTTGCTGGAATATTGGGCCACCGTCTGCGACGCTGGCCCAAGATTACTGCAACATTGGGTCAACGTTTTGTGGATGGGAATCCACTTTAAGCTCAAATGTCCCCTCCGGATCAGTTACTGGATTATGCTGTCGAGGTCAAGGACTCGGATACGCTTTACCGAGCAACAGATTTGTCAGAATAAATCTATCTAATCCAAGTCATAAAATAGGAGGAGTCAGCGTAGCAGGCATTGATCCAGTAATTCTCTGACATTTTAAATTCACGATAACTTAAAAGTGGTTGAATCAACGCTCGTCAACATTTTCACCAAGTGTTATTTATTTATTCACGTATTATCCATCGAAGACTATTCCTTGACAGTTTTCATTAATTTGAAGCTGGTTTGCTGCTGCAATTTTCGGTTTGAAATGAGCGAAAAAGAAAGCTGCGTTTAAACACTGGACTTGTTAGCATTAACAATCAATTCGTACTTTATCTGAGAACTGAATAATTATTTAATAAATCAAATCCACACAAATTACGTGCTCCTAATTCTACATCTGCTGTATAATGATGCTTCATAGGGCATGATTATTTACAAAGGAAGTCATTTCATAACAAATTTATTTATTTATTTAAATATATTTATACATGGTGTATACATATTATAGTGCAGCGGCCAGGAGGGTAAAAAAAAAGTGAACCCCTCCCCACGGTAGAACAAAGCAAAACCATATTTTTTTGATTCAGTGATATGTCGGGGGTACAAAATGGATGGTTGTGAAAAAAATATTTGAGGCGTTGCCATGGTTACGGCGTTATTCCAACACAGTCTCTTTTGCGACATTGATGCCATTTTGCGCACATATTTTCCAAGGCTATGAATGAAGCTGAAGTGATAAAAGACATGTTAGTGGCATCAGCGATTTGGGACGAGCTAAATATGTAGCAGTTATGATCATTAATACATTTCTGCATTAAAAAATATATTTTACTTAAGCATGATTATATTTTATTACGCTCTTATTTCACATAATGTGTGGAATATCCAGTGTGTTTTTGCTTAAAAGTTATATCTTAAACTGGTGGAAATTCAAAAATATGCTGACCAATATTTAGAAAATAGGTTAAATAATACTGAGTTAAATATCACAATGTGCATTGCCGTATATCACTTGATTGAATACCTGACAAAAGGTAGTTGAAATATAATTTTAATTTTCAAGGTCGTCCAAGGTTAAATAACAAAATGACTGCATCCGGAATCAGTGAAATATTATAGATTTCAGCGTTCTGAAATCGTACGACCAGATTGGTATGTAGTATATCTTTCTGATTAGTTCAATTTTGACCTTATCTTTAATAGAACTATTTCTAATGTCGTACAAATATCACAGAAAACGACCTCCCATTTCTGAAATTAATTGGATTATTCAAGGTCATCTTCAAGGTCAAAAGGTCAATGTTAGGGTCAAGTGAGTGAAAAAATCTTTTTTGAACAAATAAAGCTGGGAGCATGTGTAATACCTCTTTTTCGTGTGATTTCGAGTGGAAAAATCCATTTATAGCCTTATTTTTATACAAATATCACAGAAAACGACCTCCCATTTCTGAAATTAATTGGATTATTCAAGGTCATCTTCAAGGTCAAAAGGCCCATTTTAGGGTCAAGTGAGTGAAAATATCATTGTTGAACAAATAAAGCTGGGAGCATGTGTAATACCTCCTTTTCGTGGGATTTTGAGTTGGAAAATCCATTTATAGCCTTATTTTTGTGATTCAAGGTCATCTTCAAGGTCATATGCAAGGGCAATTTTAATTCAAGGTCATGAAAATGTCAATTCCGAGGTCAAAAATGTATGATTTTTAACAAAAACAAATAGCCGTTTTGATATCATCTTGACTGAATAATCTATTTCTGCTACTATTTTGCTGATTAAAGAGGTCATTTTCAAAAGGCCAAGTTGTCAATTTCTAGGTCGGGTAATCGAAAATATAATTTTTAACAAATAGATCTAGGTACAAGTCATACATCTTGATGTGATCATCTACGTCAAATGGACAATTCTAAGGCCAAATATGATTTTAACGGACAATTCAGTGCATAATAAACTTCCTCTTCAAAAATTCGTAAATAATTAAAAATAATTATTTCCTTTTTCGAAATAAAACGAAATTGCTTTATTTTCTTTTTTTCTCTAGAATGGAAAAAACAAACAAAAATGTTTTTGCTCTAAAGAAAATAATTTTCGTTTTTGATAACGAAAAGAAAAATAATTCTTCAATATTCTTTTCTGAGAAAATAATTTTCGTTGTTGGTAACAGAAAGTAGAAAAATGCGAACAAAACCGGAATATAAAAATATGCAGCGACCGCAATCGACTGCCAACAGTCACTTAGTCACACATATCCACCTCATCTTATCCTTAAAAATTTGTTAAAATGACAATTCGTGCAACTAAGAATTCTCGAAAAAGAAAAATGAAGAATTCTTTTAAAATATTTTACGAATTTTCCTTTTACGAAAAAAACACGACAATTCTTCACAAATTTTGGAGGATGTCTATTATGCACTGTAATGTATTTGCTACAAATTGGGACAAACATAATACATTGTTTTGGTGTGATATTGACTGGATAATCACATTTTGGCAGAGTTTTGTTGATTTAACATCATCAAAGTGAGATTGTCGGGCAACGGAAAAGCATTATAGGTCGATGGGGAGGCATTAAAAGGTAAAACTAAGGCATTAAGGGACCAGGGGGGGGGGGGCGTTAGAGCGCGGCGCTGAGGCGTTAAGGGACAAAGAAGAGGCGTTAAAGTGCGATCGCATGCATTAATATGTGATGGGAAGGCAGTAAAGGGCTATGGAACGGAGCTACACGTCGACCAGGAAGCGTGAAATAACAATGGAGATGTGGTAACGGTCGATGGGGAGGTGTTAAAGGGTGATGCGTGGAGGTCTAGGGGCGAGGAGAGAAGGAGTGTCACTAAAGGGCAACAGAGAAGCGTTAAATGTTGTCGGAGAGACACCAAAGGCGACGGAAAGGTGGTAAAGGTCGGTGGAGATGCATATAAGAATGACTGAGAGGCGTTAAAAGGCCCCACAAATGCATTAAATGGTCATGGGGAGGCATTAAATGGTGATTACAAGGTGGTAAAAGGCGATTAGGTGTCGTTAAAGGGCGACCATGAAGCATAAAATGACGATGGAAAAGCATAAAGGGCAGGATTTAAAGGGTGATGTGTAGGCGTTTTGGAGTGGGGAGAAGGCAAGGGTGACGGAGAGGCGTCAAGTGTCGACAGAGAGGCATTAAAGGGCGACGGAAAGGCTTTAAATGGTGACTGAGAGGCACTACTAAGGAGCAACGGGAAGGTGTTAAAGGGCGGAGAAAATATGATAAAGGTCGATACAAAAGCATTGAAGAACAATGTTAAAGGTGCCGCTTTGACGTTGAATAGCGATGGGCAGGCATTTAAGGGCGATGGGGAGGTGTTGAAGATTAATGGGGAGGCGTTAAAAGGCGACAGAGAGGCGTTAAAAGACAATGGAGAGCCATCCAGGGAAAAAATCAGGGGTTAAAGGGTGACGGAGAGGCCTTAAATTGCAACGAAGATGTGTTAAACTAAAAGCATATTAAAGGCGAAGAAGAGTCGTTAAATAGCGACGGAAATGCACTCAATTGCAAAGAATATGTGTTAAACTAAAAGTGCTACAATGATGCAGAAAGAGCGACAAAAAATCGTAAAAGCGTGACAGGAGTGTGTTTACAACGCCCTTTAATTCCTCTCCATCCCCTTTAACACATTCCTATTGTGAGTTTGTCGTCGCCCTTTAATGCGTCTCCATATCCCCTTAATCCCTCTCCATCACCTTATAAAGCATCCAGTCAATCAATCAATAAAACTTCTATATCGCCTAAATCCTCAGCGAACAGAGCTCAGAGGCGCACAGATCCTCACAATGATCTCGTGTTCCGTCAACAGGGAGGCGGGCCACCAAGGGGCTATGACAGGATAACCGAAGCTATGGGGAAAGCTTTTGACCCAGTCTTAGTTTTAAGGGGAACAAAAAAATGTATTAAATTTGTGGAGCATAAATATTTTGACCAAACAAGTAAATCTGGAGGATATGCAGGCTGGTTTTCTCTTGGGGTTCAGAACATCATAATGCATAATTTAAAATTAATGCGAAATTTGACAGGACGCCAGTGTAATTGTTTTAGAAAAGGAAGAGAAAGATTAAAACGTGATGCTTTGCTTATCACTCTAGCAAGGCAATTCTGCACAATAGCGATGTCCTTTTCTGAAATGTTGTGAAAGAGCGATTTTCAAATAATCTAATGTGCTACTAACCAGTGCTCTCTGGATGATGCAGATAAATTTGTGCCTTGACCTAGAATTCAGCATGATTAATTAGTTAAGTATTTTTCTCGCTGAGGTTTGGACCCAATGAGAAGCCAGTGTTAAGCTACAGCTTGGATCCTGCCATACAAGCCGATACACCCACTTAGAGATTCCTGTGATGATAGGGACATGTAAATTTGGATATCATCGACATAAAGATGGTGGTTTATATCTAAACTGGAGATTGTAGCGCTGAGTGGTGTGGTGTATATAGGCAAAAAGTTGTCCCACTGCAGAGCCATGTGAAACTCTATAATAATATGAGAGTGTATCTTTAATCTGTCAATTGTGTCTGCAATTGTTATCCCCCGCCCGACGAAGTTGGGTCGGGGTATTAACGTCACTTCTGATGTCCGTCGCCGTCTGTCTGCATTTCGTTTCGAATTACGGAGCAGATCACTGAAATCCATGGGGGTATTTTTTTTCATATTGCACACACACATCCCTTAGGGGGTATACAAGCGCCTTTTGGGGTATATGAACTTTGACCTACTTAAATAGCCGACCATCAGCCATAATTAACTGCAATATCAAATTCAAATGGCCGACCATCGGCCATAATATTAGCTTTAATATGCTTGATGTCTTGCAAATCATGCCAGTTAGCTGAATCATTACTACCTTGCGAATCATGCCAGCTAGCTAAGTCATTACAACAATAGAAAATGTGCGGTTTCAGGTAGGTTATGTCCTGACAATTTTTAATTCGATCAAATTCAAAATGGCCGACTCTCGGCCATAATTAACTTTAATAAGCCTGATATGTGGCAAACCCAGACATTAAGTAGGAAACAAAATGATTGTGTGGTTTCAGGTAGAGATATGCCCTGAAAAATCTCGATCAAGTTTAAAATGATCGACTTGATGCCGTTATTGACCTTAATATGGGTAATATCGGGAAAAATGTGCCAGATGGCTAGACCATTACTGTAAAACCAAAATGGGTTTCACGGAGTGAAAAGCCCTCAAAAATGTAAACTTTATCTAATTAAAAAAATGGCTGACTTGTGGTCATCATTGACTTTAATATCTGTAATATGCATGGCATACTGTGCTTAATAGATATACTATTACTGTAAAACAGAATGTGAGAGTTCAGGGAAGAATGTACCCTCAGAAATGTCTAACACGCGGGCGGGTGGGACAGGGAATTATGATGGCCGACTGGCCTCTTGGTACCGATTGCTGCCTATTTTTCAAATAAGAAGAAAACCAAATTTGAGTCTGAGCAGACATTCCATACCAATCTGAGAGTCGATTTGTTAATGTAGTATGGTGAACGTTGACGAAAGCAGCGCTGATTCTGTAGAATGATGTTTCGTGTAGGCTGATTGTAGTGGATTAGATGTATGGTTATTTTTAAAATAAATTTGTAAGCGAATGGCTATTAACTTTATCTAAGATTTTGGAACTAAAACTCGCGTTGGATACATGCCTGTAATTTTTCAGTTCGTTTTTAAAAAGATATGTTTTTAACTGATGGTCCTATATATACGCATCTTCCCACCGCAAGGCCCCACTTCTCCGGAGGCCTTGGAAGATGTATATACCCAGTCATTAGTATGTCAAGACAATTTTAGCACGCTTGTAGGAATGGGGTCCAGATCACACGATGTTGGCGATGAGCCCAAGAAAGCTTTTCTTTTTCATCTTCTGTCGCACGTTCAAAAACTTTCATTTTTAATTTAATTTCAGTTTTTTTGCACTGATGGAATATATGGCACTTTATCTGAACATTGGGAACGAGCAGTTTCAATTTTATCTACAAAGTATAATTGTCACAAAGGGTTTTCACTGCTGTGAATTCTGGCAGAGCAGGTGGTGGAATTCTACGCAGAATATTATTTATTATAGAGTTCCATAGGCGACTTGGATTGTCCGAATTGTCTGAAATGTCATCAACTAAAAATTTAATTTTGCTTTAGTCATTATTCTTTACATAGGTGGCACTGATCGCACTATAACGCTTCTTCTTCGCCCTTTAATGCCTCCTCATCGCCCCGTAATATGCTTCCTCAACGCCTTTAATGCCTTCTCATTGTCCTTTAACACCTTATCATTGCCCTTTAGCAACTCCTCATTGATCACTAAAGCTTTTTCTTCGCTCTTCATCACCTCTCCATTGCCCTTTAACGCCTTCTCGTCGCCTGATCAGTTCACCTTAAGCATGTTTAATCATTTAAAACTAACAGAATTAGATTATCCAGTCAAAAGCATACTAAAACGAGGTACTATATTACGTGCTCCAATGTGTAGCACATATGTTACAAATCATATTTAAAAAGACAATGATTTTACAATCAAAATCTCCTAGCTTTATGTGTTCAAAATCATATTTTTCTTTACTTGAAATTGACCTTTTGACCTTGAAGATGACCTTTAATCATCACAACAGTACCAGAATAGGTTATTCAGTCAAAATTACACTCAAAGGACCTCGGAATTGACCTTTCGACCTTGAATATGACTTTGAATGACCATAATAATACCATAAATGGATTTTCAAGTCAAAATCCTATGAAAAAGAGGTATTAGGCCTACACATGTTCCTTGTTTCACTTTGAAATTTACCTTTTGACCTTGAAGAGTCATGAAAATGATATCAGAAATGGATTGCCCAGTCAAAATCACACGGAAATGAGGTATTACAGTTGTTCCTAGCTTCATTTGTTGAAAATCATATTTGACCTTGCAATTGACATTCCATTCACAAAAATGCCTAGCACGCTATTGGCTTTGTGTACTCGACGCAGACGCACACGCAGACGCACACTCGGACGCACGATCAGACGCAAAAAAACGTTCACATGTTCCGCAGTTCCCACGTTCCAATGACCATGATAAAGTTCCTCAGTCGGTTTGCCAGGCCACCATATTTAGTTGAACCTTACAATTCATGAAGTATGTTTATAGGTCTAGATTGTAAAACCACCGGGTGCAATTAGTTCACCATTGAGCATTTTTTTTCGGACTTGGTGGCCATTGCTGAATATCTTGTTTTCGCTCATAACAGTTTGTTCCAGCTTCGAGCTCCGAAATTCTGAAAAAATGTCCCCCAAGATTATTGACAGCGCCCAGCAAACACAAAACATTTGCATAACATTTGTACAACGTCCGCCAAACGTCTTCGACGTTGGTCCAAAATTGTAAAAATGTTATACAAATGTTTTGTGTTTGCTAGGCACTGCCGCAGATGGCAGTCAATATCAGAATATTCTGTGAAACGCAGTGACGTCACAAGGTGAAAACAAGGTTATATAACACCCCTCCCCCATACTTCATTTTGCGAAACGCAGTGACGTCACTCGGTGAAAACAAAGTTATATAATACACCTCCCCCATACGTCATTGTATTAGCCAGCTCGGTGAAAACAAAGGAGGTCAAGGTCATTAGATTTCACAAAATATAGGTCTAGGCCTAACTAGCATGCTAAATGTCGGCTATTGATCACTCTAATAAGTTACGTTAAAGTTAAGGTGATAAACATGATAAAGGAGATAGAAACTCATACTCGATCAGAGCGATGTTGTTGTCACGAATCCCCCATGGCGCAAAACATTCATCCTATGTTGACTCAATGTTGGTCCACCGTCCGCGATGCGTTGCTGGGATATAGGCTACTGAATCAGAATAAAGTAAACTAGCTCATGCTTGCATATATGTTTGTTGGTCCAGTTTCGTAGTCGGTGGCTCAGCTTTTGAAAAAACATTTTGTCAAAATGAAAATGGAACCAACAGGAAGGTCTGCTTTGAAAATGACGGATGAGAACTCCCGTCCTTTCCGTCAAAGATCGACATTGTATTCAAACAACGAGAGTCATTTCTTATAGGCCTATTACCGCCTTGCCATAAATGATATAATAACCCACACCCCCTCCTTTTCGCAGGGTCCGATTCTATCCCCACCACATTGTTGTATGCGTATGAGTCTGCGTGTGCGCCTGCGTGTGCGTCTGCGTCGAGTACACAAAGCCACATTTTTCAAGCTGAGACTCATCGGATTTTAATTGAGCATAAAAACATAAAAAACCTTGTATATGTAACAAAACAAGGTAAGGTCATTTTTCTAAAAGCCCTCGAGCTCGGATCACTTTGCTTGATATCTAATTTCAGTGAATTAAATTGTTAATTTGTTACTATTTAAACTTCCATGACGTCATACATCACCATAAGACATATTTTTGTGAATTTAATGGAACCACCTGTGAATCATTATTCAATTTATTTCGGAAAAATGTCGAAAAGCTGTTAATAGAAATAAACAATGTCAAAATAACAAAAAAATACAATATTTTTAAAATATCAATTCAGCCATGAGCCGGATCGCTATAAGCTATATTTTATCGTATTCCTTGACCTCGAAAACATAGGGTTAGACACCTTATTTGCGCATCTGCGACGATTAGTCTTTAAATTAGGGACACAAATACGATCTGCTATAATGGCCGCTTTGAACAGAGCTGGTGACGTGTAACCTTGAGCACGTTCAGTAAACAAATTAATTATGACGTCATTATTATATTAGAAATGAACAATAAAACGTTGCACAGCGTCTCTGTAATTTATAAATCACATGGACTAATATCTATTATTGCGATTTCTCGCTATAATTATAACGCAAACAAAACTTAATGGTATGTGAACACACTATCATTTAACAAGACCTTTATAAATGTAATACGATGTTTAAACGTTTCTGCGTATTAAATCTTCCTAGTATATCAAATTATAAAAATAACATGAAAATACATCTTCAAGATAACTTCATTACATATTTTGGCGCTTCCCAAATCGATTGTACAATGTATTCGTTTTATTAAATGCGTATCGTTAGCGTCAACAAATCGATTAAAATGTAGGAACTGCACACACAAAGGGCATATTTAGTGCATTTTCAAGATAAGAGGTTGTACGGTTATAATGCCGTTACCATGGCAACGTCCCCGATTTTTTTTTTCACAACCATCCATTTCCTAGTCCAGACATATCAAGCAATCAAAAAAATATGGTTGTGCTTTGTTCTACCGTGGGGAGGGGTTACTCCTATTTCTAGGCCTCTTTTAGAGAATGGCCGCAGCACTATTAGCGAAGATGCTATTTTTTAAATATGTGCCCTGTCATACATTCAATACAGTACATTTCTAAAATATCTGATATTGTAAATGGTATATAGGCCTATGTATATTAAAATATCCATAATCTAATCATAGCTACACTTAAAAGAAATTAATTAACACTGTCATATAAAGCTTTTAAAAAGTACATGCTATTATGTGGATATCTGATAATACGTAAGATCAATTTAATGTTAAAAGTGGCAATCACGACAACAGAAAAGTACCACAAATGCAATCCCGAACTCAGGGAGAAAATCAGTTGATTAAATATCTTTGAAATTCAGCGTAAGGACCCACCTCGTCTGAAAACGAAGGCGTCTAAAAAATCATTAAAATTAAAAATAAAATAGAAGAAAACATAAAATACTTTTGAGGGAAACAGCCATCCATACCATGTGGTACTACCCTATGTCAGATCATGAAAAGCATGATCATGTAAAGTAATGTCGGTCTGTTCCGAACAGTATCAGAGACTGTCTCCGGCCTGAATTCTAGCCAGGCAGACAACGCTCCACAATGCGAAATTCACAGATTAATAATGTACGTAGGTCGATCGCTTGATGTGCCATTTGTGTATTTCGAGATGTTTTTTAAACGAATACATAGAATCTAATTTACGGATTGAGCTTGGGACCTGATTCCATACTAAAGGCCCGTTGTGCTGTAGTGAACATGTATAAATAGCTTTGTTGGCTTTTGCCAAAAATAGTTTATTGTCTGAAGTGGATCTGGTGGAACGACGCGCAATCTCACTTGTCATAGTGAACTTATCAGTAATATAATCAGGCAATACGTTATTGAGTGTTTTAAAAATAAGCAAACCTACAAAGTAATCACTACGTTGTTTTATATTTAACCACCCAAGGTCTTTCACAATATTCACACCTCTAACCTCTAAAATTATTTGTGATAATCTGTGCAGCACGATTTTGAAACTTTTGAAGTCTATTGAGGTTTTTGTGAGAAAGAAATCCCCAAACGGTCAAACAATAATCAATGTGAGATTGTACTGTGGCCATATCTGTCTAAAGTAATCCGATTTTGGGTGAAATAGTTCTGCAAAGAGTGTCGATATGGTTATTCCAATTAAGTTTAGAATCAATGTCAATACCAAGGTAATCCATTGTACTAACTTGCGAGATTTTTTCGCCATCAATATATATATTTAGTTTAGCATTCGTTAACATAGGATTTGTCGTGATAAGCATAATAAATCTTATCGGAACGAGAATGCCTATAAAACTTTCGTTTTGATGTATTGCACTTGTAGCCTATATTTGATAAAATTGAGTTACTTAATGCACTTTTAATTCCAGTATTTTCTCACAGTGAGTAGATGAAGAGTCAAAAGCCATTGAGAGTGTTCTGACCATAAAACACGAGACATTCACCCAATGTTGGTTTGATCCCGGGCCAGCGTCGAAGACACTGGCCCGGGATCAAACCAGCATTGGGTGAACGTCCCGTGTTTTCTGAGTAAACCCACGTTAACATGTTCTCGGCATTAACAGTGACTTAACACCCGGGTATTATTAAAGCTCTCAGAATTACGCAGTCAAATCCCCGCATAAACGGCTGAGCCACTTCCAGCAAAATTTTCGAGCCTTGAGCCTTAAATAATCAATCCAGAGAAAACCAGTCGAAGCCGGGGCCTCAAATGAATGGGCTGGGGAGATCTGGGCATCCGGGAAAAATATCCGGACAAAACGACACCACGTTGTGTCCTGGTGCCCAACGTGTTGCCCGTATTTACTGAGATGGCTATACATTAGTTGTGTTTGCCTTCATATTCCGGTGCATAATAAACTACAAAATTATACACAATACCATGTTGCACCCTTTAGTCCCAAAGAAGGGTAGTTTTTACAGCACCGTGATAGATTACAGCGGTATCTTATTTTTAGTCCTGTCGAAATTCAAATTTCTCACGAAATTACTTTTTGTATGAGAGAACAATGACATCTGGGGCCGTATTCTCGAAAGAGTTAAGATCTTAATATTTGAGATAATCGTAGTATTTACGATTATCTCAAATATTAAGATCTTAAGTTTAAGATTAAAGGGACTGGCCCAGGCTAAAATCATAAAAAAATCGGTGATTTTATTTCGGGTTCTTAATATGACCATATGATGTAAACATGTACATAGACTAGAACTGCAAATTTTTATAATTTTTGTGCTGCGCATTCATCAGTTAGACTAGATATAGAGACGTTTTTTTTCTTTGTAGACTACGGCAATTAGACTAGACTACATCTATGTCAAATACAGAAAAAAAACATAATTTATTTATTGGGCACATTAGGCCCTATAATTATAGTACACGTTTCCGTCACACGGAAATTTAGCCGATTTTTAGGAAAACACAGGGAGTTAAGATCTTAGCTACGGTTAAGTGTAACTCGTTCGAGAATAGCAAATTAAGATCTTACTTAGCTACGACAATCTTAACTTGATTTAAGATAAGATCTTATCTTAACTATTATTGTACGAGAATACGGCCCCAGGTCCTTATTAGATATCAACTAAGTCAATCCGGTGGTACCCTAGGACTAGGAGTACCATATGGATTTATTTAATGGCGGGTAGGCCTACTTCACATAGTACGACTGCAAGAGAAGGAAACGTTTACGATCACTAATATGGTGTAGACGCCACTGAGATCTTATCAAGGAATATTATGTAGCCTGTTATAGAAATGTAAACAACAACAACACCCTTTTGACAACAAAACAACACTTCGTCGTCCGCAATTTTATGGAATACCCAAGTATGATATCTAAGATGAAATCTGCGAACTTCCTTTTTGTGATGAACCATAGGGAGGATTAAATTTATTTCTAAGAAAACTTTAGTAACCCGAAATTCTAGGCCCAACATTTCAAAAGATACAGTAAACCGCTTAAAGAAAGGGTATATATTAAATATTTCGGCCAAAAGCGAAAAATTGTTCAATGGCCTCCAATTAGTTGATTTCCAAAAAAGCTTAGGTGTGTATATACACAAGACCAGTCTACCATCAGCTAATAGACCAGCACGTGGTTCAAACGTTATGATTCGATAAGTGCGGATGGCGACCATCTTTTATTTCTGCAAAAGGGGATTATTAAATGCTAAAATGACTTCACAAATGTAATTTTTATATCAAGATTAGTGGGAAAAGACATCTAACACAATATTCTGTGCCAAATGGTTCAGAAGTTTTGGGGCGATAAGTGCCGGTGGCGGCCACTTTTGATTTTCTCTAATAACAAAATTTCCCAACCCATATTCAGCATTACTTTTTTTGGTCATCGACCATACTTATATCCATCCAAATCAATTAAAATTAGCTTCCTAAGATTTTTTCACGATAGGGCAATTTCTTCTTCAGTGGCATTAGTCCCGTTATATTGATCATGTAATATTGCTGCGACCTTCTACACAAATAATATGACACCTTTTCCCCAGTCTGTTTTTGCGGTCTCCGGTCTTCCATTTTTCCAATAATCCCCGAGCACCTGCTCTGCTTTGTCATGTACGACACGATACGGATACGATTATTCTCTCACTTATTATTAGCGCGAATTGGTTTCTCAACACATGCAATTTACAAACACCCAGCTACATGCACAGGATAAATGAAAACTTCTCCCGTGGCTCGTATAAACTACACAAATAAGTACAAGTACATTTATTTCAAATCTCAGCATGAGTAAATGCTGAATTGCCAGATTTTTTTCAATGTTTTGAAGTGGTTATTGGCGCGGGAAACATGGTTGTTGGCGCGGGAAACAGATATTTTGCAGTCATCAAGGCAACGTCGGTGGCAAATTTATTTTAACTCGATTATAAGTGTATTTTTATTGTATATTTACAAAAAAACATGTGCTATAAAAAGTTTACCATGACAATGCTGATTAAGATGATTTTAAATGTTGCTATGATCAGATTATGTTATGTGTGTGTGCAATATGAAATCCACCCATGGGTTTACGATTTATGCTCCGAAAAGCGAAAATACGGACATTAAAATAATGCAGTGAAACTAAAACATTTTGGTACAAATCTAATACTTCAAGTGAAATAGTAAAGTTGAATTCGAAAGTTTGTTGTTGCCAAAATCACCCAGGGATGTTAGTTACAAATTGTGCAGATATGTCACTCAATCTTTTCCAATCAACAAAAAAATATTTTCAAGAGGACCAACGAATAAATAAAGCCAACATGCTTTTAAATCCGAATACAAGCTTGACATGTGTAAAATAGCCTATTTTTTATACACAAATCCAAAATACACATTGGCATATGGGACAATCTGTACTATAGGAGGCCTATTTTATCCGTTTTCAAAGTTAGGATGGTATGTGAATTACACCAACAATATTATGTAAATCAATTCTTCGTGATTACTTTTTTATTGAAATAAATAGATGACTGCATGCAGTGTTTTTTTTACAGTATCTACCTAAATACAATAACAACACTCCACCTTATGAAAATTAAAAAATATATATTCAACTACTTTTACTTGTGGTATTAAAGCTACTTGGAAGAGTTAATAACATTATGTATATATTTTTATTGGGTAAGATAGCTGCCCCTTGAACTGCTAAAAATATACCCGTTTGTTTAGAATGAATGATCACTGCACTTTGCACGGCACAGCGTCAGTTGACAGGAGTGACGTTTGTCTGGTCCCGTGGGGTGTGTCCCGTAAAATGTGTCCATAAATCATTTTACAAACAACAAGCACAGTAAAAGGTGTGATTTAGTGGTTTGCAAGTTGTTTGAGAGGGGTACTACAATGACGGCTGAAATGACACTCCCCCCACTCGGTTGGTGGGCCTATTAAGGCGTCATCTGTTCAAAGTACTTTACAAATAAATTTACTGTGGAATAGGTACCAAAAAACATGTTAAA
Source organism: Flabesymbios commensalis (assembly GCA_964017125.1). Taxonomy (NCBI): domain Eukaryota; kingdom Metazoa; phylum Annelida; class Polychaeta; order Terebellida; family Flabelligeridae; genus Flabesymbios; species Flabesymbios commensalis. Next base: position 35,561,406 of record OZ024915.1, read on the forward strand.
TGTTCTGGACATATAACACAAAAACATAATGACTCTTAAGCATGATAATCGGAGAAACTTTGAGATAAAAAAGGTGGATATTAGCGGTGTTTCACAGTTAATCATCATGTTATCTTTGGTTCAGAAGACAAAACATTCCCAAATAATTATTACCAGAATTATGATAAATTTTCGTGGAATAACAGTTTCATTAGCGTTTTCTCATTGCCCCTACAATCAATGCTGCGACAATCATAATACTCCGACGCCCATTCCCAACAAACACGAGATGTTGGCCCAGTGTAGGTTTAATGTTGGTCCACCGTCTACGACGCTGGACCAACATTAAACCTACACTGGGCCAATGTCTCATGTTTTTTTGCTGGAAATGGCTACCTTGATTGTCAGTATTACGTAATCAGCAAAGTTTATCCTCAGTCATTCTGTGTGAGCAAGCATCACATAACCGAAAGTATAGAGATTGAACTCCACCCAAGGTAGTCCTGTCCCTGCCATAAAGACCCGCTTACAACTCCCATAATACGACATGTCTCACCTGATTTTGATAAAATAATGCCTTCCCAATAAAAATGATGAGGGTAGACATTTCAAAGCCGGGGCGAGTAGCTCTGGGACGCCATTTTGAAAAATGGCCGCCAACGGCCAAATTTAAAACACTAATAGTAATATCTGCGGAACCCTTTCGTCTATTTTCATGATTAATATGTCTAACTATATGTTTTTTGGTATTCTGAATCGAATAAAATAACTTTCAAAGCCGGGGCGGGTAGCTAGGGGACGCCATCTTGGAAAATAGCCGCCAACGTCCGTATTGAGAACACTAATACTAATATCTCAGGAACCCTTTAGTCTATTTTAATGATTAATATGTCTAACTATATGTTTTTCGGTTTTCTGAATCGAATAAAATAACTTTCAAAGCCGGGGCCAGTAATTCTGGGACGCCATCTTGAAAAATGGCCGCCAACGGCCATATTGAAAACACTAATATCATTATCTCCTGAACCCCTTTGTCTATTTGAATGAATAATATATCTAACTATATGTTTTCCGGTATTCTGTATCGAATAAAATAACTTAGACCACAATTCAAATAGTATTTATTTTTGTAGATAACATGTTTTATTGTGAGAACAAAATAGTACACGATTAAATCCAGCACCCACATCATTCGTCACATCATTCGCCACATCATTCGTCACACTTACCAGAACACTGACACAATCTGAGAATGTTTGGTGACATCTCATTATACATTTAGAAGGGAAAAGAAACTCAGAATGTTCTTCACTTCCATAATCAAGCGAGTTTAGACTCATTTCGGTTTTCTTCTAGAAGGTTGTAGACATTCTAACAAAGAAATACGCACACCGTATGTGTACAACTGAACTTGTAGGGGGTGGGGCATCAATACCCTTGGGTGTTGAAGAGTCGATATAAGTCTCTTTTCGAAGATCGTTTAATGTAGTTACAGTTGTGCTTGATTAAATGCCGGCCCATACTTTACGAGTGTCAAATCTTGTTTGCTAAGCTATTCTTTTCCCGCAAAGTTTGATATATATCAAGCAGGGTCACATTTCAAGCCAGCGTGCTTTGAACCCATCTTACTCATGCAGTCACCCCCTACGAGAATGTGGAATTCTAGCTACATTTTTGGCATGAGCAAATTCATGTAATCGAAGCATTCATCTCTTTTCACAAGTTCAAAATTGAAGCCACAATTGCTTCATGCCCCTGCCCTATTACATTCGGAATATAGTGTAAGAGGAGGGCCACAGTGTCAGTGTCGTTTCACATACGTGGCTTAATTATATCCCAAGCTACATGAGGAGCAATTCTAGAGCCTCCTTCCTCAATCCATTTTTCTAATTGGCGGTAAAGACAACAAATAAGTACATTCTCATATTCCTTCATAAGTTCACGAGGCAATAGCTGTGGGCCTAATCCCTGCTTGTTCTGTATTGATGCCCAAAATGTGTCTAGTTGCAAGGGTGTGTGAACAGTTTCGGTCATAAAGAGAAGGTCAATGGGAGTAATATTTGATCTCTGTAAAGTGGTTACCCTCCTTCAGTGACATCTCAGAGTACGAGTCAAGTATAACATGCAACAACTCATTTTTACAAGCGCGTTTTGCTGAGGCAATTACGTGGCGAGTGACGTCACCAGTTGTACTGTAGTTGGATAATTGCATTTGTCCTAGTTTTGACATAAAGTCCAAAATTACGTGAGTTTTCAAATTATTCACTGATGACCAATTATTTTGACTCAGATGCTGTTCTATCTCTGCCAACAGCCTAGACTTGTCTGCTTTGGCAGGTAGATCAAAATCAAAAATAGGAGAAGACTGCAAGAGGTCATGTGAAAGAATCTCAAAAAGTATCATACCTCGTTGTTTGGCAATGAGTTGCAACGTTTTCTAAACTGCTTCTAAGCATGTCTACAAGGTACTGGTATGTCACTAGAAATGTAGTGACAGTGAATGATCCAACACGCACAAGAGGAATCCTCAGAGTGGTGGATATCATTGAAGTATGATCGCCACTTCATGAGAGAAAGTACATGTTAGAGCACTGGAAGAGGACTTGGTAAAGAATCACCATCAGTTCAATGTCCATTATCAACATCATCGGTTCAATGTCCATTATCAATATCAGCATATTCATAATTCTATACCAACCCGGTAGCCCATAAACTAGCACTAGTTGCGACTTTGTGAAGTAAATGTATATGTTTATATTCTTTATAATACGAAATCACCATCTTCATCATCTGTATTGATACCTTTGTATCATTACTATTTTAGATTATTCCAAGTTTATTTCAATTCTGTACCATCACAAAATTTATCCCAGAGCTTCATCTCACAGAACCAAATTATTTCTTCATAATTGATCCTGCATGTATCCGAATCTTTGTAAGATAAATATACACTGACTGCTTAATGATAAGTTATTGACAAATTATTATATTGTAATAATACCACCACTGTAGTCCATTATCAACATCATCGGTTCAATGTCCATTATCAATATCAGCATATTCATAATTATATACCAACCCGGTAGCCCATAAACTAGCACTAGTTGCGACTTTGTGAAGTAAATGTATATGTTTATATTCTTTATAATACGAAATCACCATCTTCATCATCTGTATTGATACCTTTGTATCATTACTATTTTAGATTATGCCAAGTTTATTTCAATTCTGTACCATCACAAAATTTATCCCAGAGCTTCATCTCACAGAACCAAATTATTTCTTCATAATTGATCCTGCATGTATCCGAATCTTTGTAAGATAAATATACACTGACTGCTTAATGATAAGTTATTGACAAATTATTATATTGTAATAATACCACCACTGTAGACATATACATGTACATAACGTTTATACATAACCCAGTTGATATATAATTATCGATTATTCGATCCAATAAATTATGTGGTTTGTTAACCCATAAACAAACAAATAACATAAAATATAATACATATTTATGAGTAATAAGTGCATTTATATTACAAAAAATCGTTGTGGAAGACAATTATAGCGTCTTCTTGTATTAGTTTCTAATCCAATGTCACACTACACAAATTATAAAGAAAACATAATTTAGTAATTTAACCACTAACTATCTAGTCACAAATTTCAGATACTACAGTCACGGCATCAAACATATCTATGATTTAGTAATTTAACCATTAACTAGTCACAAATTTCAAATACTCCAGTCACGGAATCAAAGAATCAGACACTGAATATTTCTCCATGAAAATATAATAGAATAGAACCTAGCACATAAGATTGTAAGTGGCACATTTTTAGACGGAAAACCCCGACATCTTTTGATAGAAAGATCTAAAATGTAATCCTGCTGAGATATTCACTTGGCAAGAGAAAAGCATAATATCGGAGTTGTAATTACGCATATCTAAGGTAAATGTGCACTATGACTGATGGCGGTCATCTTGGTTTTCGTGCTCCAACAATCCAAAGCCACAGACCAATCAGCTTTAGATAGCGGTTTTACGCAGACGATTTCGAACAATTAATAACCTCTTGAAATGTCTATGTCTATGAGTACATAAATAATCAAAAGAGAAACTCGCTGTAGCTAACCTACAAGTATCATGTGGGATATGTAGAGCTCACCTAAAATAATAGTGGATATAGGGCCTACTTTACATGGAGATCTGATTGATGTCGATTTCTTATTCCACTATATATTAACGTGTAAAAACGATGTAATATACATGGTAAAAGAGCTTATTGCAAAAGTATGTCAATATCATTGATTTTGATGTGTTTAATCGATACAAAGCCTGTTATTATCTTAAGTTAATTAGCTGTTTTGAAAATAACCGATAATCCATTACATTTTAGCACAAAAAGCTGTTTAAAAATGATTCTAGATACCACTAAATGCATTCTGCGTCAATACAAATTTTGGTAATAAAGTATTTCATATGTTCCCAAGTCAATTGCTTCAGAACTAGCCTACGACATGGCAGTTGGCGGCCATCTTGGATTTTTTACTCTAAAGTCTTCACACCACCGACTATCCAGGCACAAATATAAGATAACACATCAATAGAATCAAACAATGATCAGATGATCTAGGCGAAGTATCAATCAGAATTTGTGATGGACAATCAGTGGAGAAGGTGATTTTAAGATTAGCTATAGTAAAATATCATTTATCAATGGATAATATCCGCCATCTTGGATTGTAACAATGGGAAGACCACCAAATTGTAATTTGACCATACAAATGAGTTTGGAAGGACAAAATCATATGGAAAGTTGGTATTACACATGTTTCTAAGTTAATTAAACACTAAAGTCGTTGGCAGCCATTTTGGATTTTATGTTCTAGCGGCGTTATATCACCGATTTTGCAAAATCACCTCCTGAAATATTAATGTCTAGTGTGAGTCCATCACGAATCAAACGAGAAACTCGCTACACTCAAACAATTTTACGGGCCTGTAGGGCAGATTCTGGTCTGAGTGTGCTTACTGGATATTATGGAGTCTATCATTCTATACTTGGGCCTACTGCAGGTCAAATAATATTTATTTTTTATTTCAAACAGTTTATTTTGTCTCTGGTCGTTATGAAACCTTGCCGAAACGATTTTTTTTATAATAAACACATAATACTGGATATATTGGTCGCCTGGATATGATAATTGGTTTAAGAGATAATAATAATCGTATTCTTACTATGGGCTCTGGCGGCCATTTTTAAAATTGTTTGTGGTGATTTCTCGCCCCGGCTTTGAGATGTCTACCCTGGTCATTTTTCATTGGAAGGGATCTGGTTACAATAATCCGAAGTGAAATTCTCTATTATGAGAGTTGTAAGCGGCTTTACATGGCAGGGCTATGATCAAGGACCGCGATTAGTGTATTCAAGGAATCTATGGAAAACTATAATTATATTCCTTGGTGTATCTCTTCTCAACGCTACAAAAATGAAATGTTATTGACATACATGTAGCCTACCTTATCACCAGTCACTATTTATAAATACACTCATTGAATTCGAATATTCTACCATTTGGATATCGCGTGAGAGGCGTGATCTACCCCAGCTAGCACCAGAAGTTGACCGATGTTGATCTAATGCTGTGATAGCGTCGTAGACGATAGACCAACATTAAATCAGCATTATGCCAACTTGTTGTGCTAGATGGATTCGAACCACATTTACTTCTATATAAGAAGTTATATAAGAAAAAACCTAGTTAGATAACAAAAAAACAATATCATCTTTCTATTAATTTTGTTTAAAAAAAATATAAAAAAATACATGTACACATGGATGACAAAGATACCAAACAATCATGAAGCATGCTAATGTGGTTGAAGATTACATGATTCTGAATTTTAAAATCTGAAATTGAAGCGAGTTTTGTAGTTCAGTTGAAACTGGCATTTCACAGAGCACTGCCAGTTTCAATTGGGAGTTATGCGTTTTTGAGCTACATTTTTACCATAAAATATTGACTGCAATTTCTCATATCTAGTGTTGATTTAAAAACATAAAACTGCAATTATTTAATTGTCACCTTACTGCTTACAATTGCATCAGAAACGCTAACTAAACTGTACTGTGAATGAATAAAACATTATCTCAGAGTGATGCCGCACATAATTGAATTGAAAGGAATGAAGTTTTAGAAAACTAGTCCGTAATAACAGACTCTGTGTGCGATACAGAGTCTGTAATCATTGCCATTTGTAAAGTCGTGCCCCAAAAATACGGTGCGCATCCGATCGATTGCGCAATGAATTACTGCGTCATTGTTTGATCAACTATTTTTATATCATTCTGTAATGACAGATGTACATCTCATTAGAATAATGCCTTAACGTGGGGACTTAAAGCCCTGTCTTTATAGGTGAATTTATCATCTAAATAGGGCTACCCTCACATTTTTCATGACATTTTTGGTCTCAGCGTACACTGACCACCAGCATAGAAAACCACAGCTTTTGCTATGCTGTCAATCTCTGACGTTGAACCATGCTGTTCACGTCAAACTCGGACTATAGAAACGGGCAAACATAAAGCCGCAAAACCAGGAATGATGATGCGCTTGATGCGCCTGAATGGCAGCTCAGCTGTATATCTCCCATAGACTGAGTTAGAATTTGAATGATAACAGGCCTTGCTAAGTTACTCTCGATGTTCAGCGCTCTGAACAGCCTCCGGCTGGATACATGCGCTATATAGGATTGTATTCATTCATTCATCTATTTTCGCTCATCCAGATAACAGTCGCATTGAAATGAGTTGATATGTGTAATAATGCTCGTCAGAGCAATGAGGCTTTTCCGGTCTGAAGATGCTGTTATGAATGCACATGTAAGCACAAAGGCTTCAATACGCTATTATAAAAGGTGCAGACAAATTCTTATCCAAAGGCAGTGGCTGTTCACTTGAAAGTTACAGCAGTCAATACTGCCTTTTGGTATAGTATTCCAGCACAAACAGGATGTTGCCTGCGAGGCCTTCCAGCATCGTAATAACATTTTGATTATAGTCCAGACAGAATATGTCTAATCCATCAACAGACCTGTAATCTGCAAAGTAGCGGTTCAAGGTGGTGGTGACGGCTGAGAAGCTGAGCAAGTTGTCAGCCAGTGTTGGAAGTTTTTCCTGTCAATGTTGACCTAGCGTCACGCGCTGGCTGGGCATCCATTAACCATTTTTCATTTTTAAATCGACATATATATTAATGAACTCTTTCTGCTTCATTTGAATACTATGTTATAGGTCTACGACCATTATAACTAATTACTGTATCTGTGCGCGGATCGACATTAGACGTCAGAATCTGACGTCTATAGCATTTCCATAATCAACGACAGGTACCTAACATACTCAAGCGGTCCCGCTACCGGAGTGACACAGAAAAAAATAGATTAAATGAGACGTATTCCGATATACAGTATACGTTGTGCGAACGCTGTATCGATACTGGCAATCTGAGGTCGAGCACACTACCACTCGGTCACAGACTAAGGCTACCACCAATACTAAATCACCCCTAATGAGAGGGAGAAACATTATGTTCCTGCGAAAATATACTCACCGCTTGTCAAGACAATTATCTGGTATTTTCTATAGTGTTGGAGTGTTGAGATACGAGTGCTACACTCGCATCCTTGAGGAGAGGGGAATATCACTCATAGCCAGGATCTACAAGAACTCATAGACTGTATGTTGTCTATTAGACCCAATGCGGGAGCTGGAAGAAAATTATAGAATCACACCATTTAATGTGCAGCGATGGATGGACAATTTTCACCCGTTTGAATCTTTGCCTCGCTGTCGCGATCCCCAGCAAACACCAAACATTTGTATAACATTTATACAACGTCGGCCGTTGGTCCAACATTGTATAAATGTTATACAAATGTTTTTGTGTTTGCTGGATCTACAGATTCAAGCGGGTGAGAGATGTTGAATTTGATTCGAGCCACGTGAGTTGATTATATTTATTCGAGATATGCTACGCACTGAAAACGTATTTTTTTTAATTTCTTTAGAAGTCTATTACCATGACTACAGATTGCAAATGCGCATTCTAATGAGCTGTAATTAAATCTCATTTGAATCTTTAGTATCTATACCGTATTTGCAACAAACATTGAATATTGTTTATGCCGAATAGCAGAAGTATTCTATTACCCCCACCCCTTCACCCAGAATATAGAGCTTTTGTGTTATTCTCAAGTTTAGTTTTTATTTTAGGTCGCGAATTCCACGTCGTCAGTGTGACGATTCAAATATAAAATAATATTTGAATTGTGTTTTTCTTAATTAGCTAATCATCCCTAAATTCGCTCAACTGAGTCATCGCATAGCAGACGGTCATAATATTGTCTGTGCTAATAAAGCTTTTTATTACCACAAAATTGAAAACACGTCTAAGGGCATGCAGACATGACAGCCAATTATTTGGCACTTTGACTGTTACAGGCAATCTGTCTGTACCGGTCTGGCTTGCCATCCCGAGGGTAATACAAGCTATTTGCTCTCCACTAGCGTATTTCACAGATGATTGACTTCAATCTAGAGTGGGCTTAACCCTTTGAGTGCCATTGCCGACTACAGTATCTTCAAGTGAACATATAACATATCTTGAAGGTGAATCATGACTCCAATTAGTGAAATCGTCTGGATTATATTTTGACAAGAATCGCGTCAGCAACACACAGCTATCTCTATATTTTGGGTGCAGGATACAATTTCCAATTCGATAACTTGGTGTTTAACCTTTTAACCGCCGGTGTCGCATATTTTCATTTTTTATTAGCGCATTAAGTACCACCTTTTAAACATGTGACATCAATCAGCAATATTTGATGACCTCCATTTTGTCAAATCTGAATAATTTTCACTCACTTGAAGTTGTGGATCGCGTCAGCGAGACACAACTTCAAGTGGGTGAAAATTCAGATTGAATAATTTGGCGGTTAAAAGTAAAGGGTTAAACCGTAAACGTCTGAAAATTTTAAGGTTGTCTTAATTTAAGCGACTTCTGCAACTCGACTTCTGCAACAACAAGTGTGTTCGTCCGCTTTACAGTCGAACTGGTTCTGTGCCGAGGTGAAATTAGCGAAAAGGAGGGTTTCAGATGTTACATACACACTAGGGTAAAATGGGAATATTTTGATTTATGCAACCAAATTCGCGAGACAACATACACTCTCTTATATTATGTGTAGTTTACCGTCGATATTTTGAATAATCAGTCCCTCGCTCGTACATAGAAGCCCAGAATATCGCATATTACAATATTGTGTGGCCATGAAGATTGTTCTTTCACGAGATAAATTGTGTGTATTTACATTCTGGTTCTCTGCGGATACTGTAGCTCAATCATCACCACAGCGTACGTCACATCCCACTAAACAAGTTGACAGATATCGGCGTGACGTTGGCCAAGCGTCTTCGATACCTGCCCAACGCTAACGCAGCATCAACTTTTCGTGTCTGCTGGGATGTTCCTCTTGTGCAGGAGGTTGATTATTTTTTACGTAAACTTCAGACCTGACACGGCGATCGCGATATATCGAAACAATATTGGTTTAATGATGGGCCAGAGTCGAAATGTTTCGATGTCTCGTGTTTGATGAGTAAGGTCAAGATAGCAGCGGATTTTATGTCACCAGAAGACATTGTCCTCGTCAACACGATGAATTTGTACAACGTTGGACTAACGTCGAAGACGTTGGGCCGACGTTGTACAAATGTTATACAAATGTTTTGTGTTTGCAAGGTACAGACTAGACTGGGTCAGGATAACCTTTTGATGATGGTGAGATGCATGAGATCACACTGTCTTCCAGACACAGTATTATAAATTGGAACCCTGGCGGCCTGAGGCCGAGCACGCTACCTCTCGGTCACGGAGGCTCCCCACAATATTAAATATTCACGAGTGAGCAAAGAAGAAACATTTTGTTTTTTTGAAAGTTGAATGCCAGAGATCTCGGACTTTCCAAGCAGCAGCTTTTTTAAAGCACTGCACCATGGCCACCGCCCTCGAGGGGGAAGGGGGATGTGGTGTTAAAAATGAAAAAAAAAACAGAGACTTATCCGTATCATCATCATTTTATATGTCATAATTACAATGACGATTTCGATTACAACAAGTATGCCATGCAAAGCTAAGAGGTAGTGGCTACTTACTGGAAAAGTAAATAGTTACTGCCTCTTGGCTCTTATTCTCTTTGTAGTCAGGGCCCATTTTTCAAAAAGAGGCATTCTTAAAGTTTGTAAGGCATTTCTTAGTAGAATTTGTCATGCGGTTGTTTTCACACAATTCGGATATGCTGATTCCAAATCTGCCCCATGCCAAGCTCTATTTTTAGTTTTTCCCTTTCAAAATTGCAAAACAAAATGGCCGCTAAAATAGCAGATAAGGTCTCAATTATCATGATTATACATCATGTCTGGGTGCACAGCGGACACACAAACTTGACTTTCGTGTTCAAAATAACATTTTAGTTTTGAAGAATTTCATCTTCTGGTCAACTATCACGCAAAAAATCCAAGATGGCCGCCAATAATACAGAAAGTACCATAACGTTTTTCTAAAAGTCATAGAAAGTTTTTTCAGGGAAAAATCCAAGATGGCCGTCAATTATACAGCAAGTATATAACCGTTTTTCTAAATGTCGTAGGAAGTTATTTTTGGCGCTTATATAGTTTTCTGATGGAAAAAAATTACACAGCATCAAAAAACTCAACTTCCATGTTACATGTAGTTACAGGGAATGCAAAAAATATGATTATTTCAAAACAACACATTAACTATGAGGAAATTGCCCAAAAGTAGCATATGTTACTTTCATCACTGTAGCTACAGAGGCTTGCTGTGTATATCTCAGATTTGCATGAATGCCATCATCTTGCATGATGATAATGGTAGCATCGTCACCCTCATCAATATATTGATCATACATTTGTGCAGCTTCGGAATTGATATAGCGACTCCTTGATAGGACGCCATTGGCTTATTTCTCGTGGTGCTAATTCACACTTAAAGCATCTTGGGATGACATCACTTTTCGTTTTTAATTCCGTACTGAAGTAGTGTATCCCACGGATCATGTTTTTATTTTTTTCAGAATTTTATTTTTTTACAAATAAATCAACATTTCTATGAAACCAGAAGTAACCCAAACGAACTATTTGTATACCTGAAGGACGATTTAATGTTTTCACAGCATTGGACCACATGCTAATGGCATCGGCCCAGCGTTGGGTAGACAATCAGTGCTGCAGGTGTGTCCTCCCGTGTCCTGACTATAAGACACCAATTAGCGGCGACTGCTCTGATCTTACCGTCTGATTCGTGGGAATATGTGATGTAAAGTGCTGATTGTTGCTGATTTGTTTTGTTTACATGGCAATATACGACCTGGAAATACAACATTTCACTCTTTTTCGGTGCTTTAAAATTTTTTTTTGACTTTTTCGTATTTTCAGTTAAGATCAGTAGGCTATATAGCTTCATATAGATTACATTTTCAAAATTGACAACATTGAAAATGTCTCATCCCAAGGGGTCCCTTTAATCTAACTAAATATGATAGCTCTTCAGGTTGAGCAGGAAGCTTTTACACGAGAACTAGTTGCATTTGTCCATCAATGAAGCTCCAACCACAATCTCATAGATGTTTATAATATGTATTTATTGCTAAACAGGCCTAAAATACAACGGAAACAATATCCACTTTTTGTGGCAGGGGTTATTGACGAAGAAAATACATTGAAATACTCCAATTGGCTTAAGTTCTAGTTCTGGGTGTTTATGAATTAACTTAAATGTCTTTCTTTTAGAATTGATGTGCTGGTGTCGTGGAAGCCATTGAGACGGTTGAGTGGTACGATAAATATCACCAGTTTTAGGTTTACACAGCTAGGCATTGCTATGATGAGAACGTTTCGAAAGCAAAATGAGCAAGTTTACATCAGTTCCTACGACTACCACATTGTCAGTATCTGACAGTTTGATTGCCGTAATAACATTTAACGTCCCATTATGTACCTCAGTATTTTTCACACTTATACATTGATACCTGAAAAATAGGGTGGTCGCTCCCATATCACTTCAAGACACAACTGAACCTGTTGGGTTATTGTATATTATGGGAGAGTGAGAGCTTATATCTGATTAGAAGCATGTATGAGCGGAACCTGCTCATTCCTCATGCATTCTACCATATCACGACCATATCCATAAAGTTTCTGTATTTTATGTTAATCTTCGCAAAAACATCCTGATCGTGCTACGAACGGTATTATTGCCCCGATTACCACATATTCTGCATCATATCTTGTTGCAATAGTGTACCCAATAATCTTTAGTGACTTGTTCATTACACTCTATAGCATTTAATTGCTTATTAATAAACTATGTCTGTAGGGGGCATATAGTTATTAGGGACCTAAATATTTTCACGTCCATCATATGATTTCATCACTTTATATATGTTAAGACTTATTGTCTTTAACATTGATACATCTTCCTGCAAAATAGGGTAGTCGCTCCCATACCACTTCAGGACACAACTGAACCTGTTGGGTTAATGTATATTATGTGAGAGTGAGAGCTTATATCTGATTAGAAGCATGTATGAGCAGAACCTACTGATTCCTCATACATTCTACCATATCACGACCATATCTAGAAAGTTTCTGTATTTTATGTTAATCTTCATAAAAAATATCCTGATCGTGCTACGAACGGTATTATTGCTCCAATTACCACATATTCTGCATCATATCTTGTTGCGATAGTGTACCCAATAATCTTCGGTGACTTGTTCATGACACTCTATAGCATTTAGTTGCCAAGACTGTGCTAGTTTCTAACATCTTCTTAAGATGGTGCATGTTCATACTATATTTATAAAATAAATTCATCGTCAGTATTTTCAACATTACCCTAGCGTGTCCTCAACCATCAATCTTATATGCCCAAAACATATATAAGTCAACTTCTGCACCAAATTACAGATTTCTGATATCGTGTAGTATTTTAACATAGTTATTGATGGTGATATCATCAAGTTAGGGGAGTAGAAATATGTGTAGCCTACATTACGGTTTTGTGTGGATCTCTGAGCCGATGGTTGGGACTTTATTCGTTCAATTATGTCTGAAAACTGTGTTATCAGCGCATTACCAGGCTTTTGTACGTTATATATTCTTAGCGAAAATATAACAGTTAAGATGATACTATTATCATGATTATATAAATTGTCAATCAGATTGAGAAGCATAATTTTCATGTGATGTGTACGTTTTAACCAGCTAGCACAATATACCTAGTTACTACAATCATAAACTGTTAAATTTGAACGACTTCTTGTCTCAATAGGAGTGGAACATGTATGTGTGTCATTATTGCCATGGTTATGCAGACCACCTTGATGGATTAACTTCATGTTTTGCTTAACCCTAGTACAGGGCTTGAGCAGGAGGGTGCCACCCGTGGCCGACGCACATTTAAATTATTGCTTTCTTCCTTACGGTACTGTAAAAACACGATGCAGGTGGATATCACATAGGCCACATACTAATAGGCCTAGAACGGATATATGGTGAGCGACAGGTTATCTAGTGCCGGACAGTGATCAACAATCAAATAATATTTTTTGTCAATAGTCTAAACATTTTTACAACATGCCGGATATTACGTTTGTTTCCCTCGACTTCTAAATGTGAAATAATGACTTTATTAAATAAATCATTATTAGTACACTGGCCTACGATGTGTCGATTTCCTGGGGCAACATTTGTTCCCCCCCCCCCCGCCATAACTTTGTGAAATATTGATGATAGATGTTATCACGGCCCTGAATTGGCTTCCAGGGTGTGAGAAACCTATATGTAGACACCAAAAACACATCTCTACGTTATTTTGAAGCAAAGTTATAGCACATTGCCTTGCAGTGGCGGCCATTTTATATTTTGTCCTCTAGCGGCAAACGCACAAGGTGAAATTCAGAGGACTTTAAGTATGTTGCTCAGGTGGGTTTTAATACACCGAAATGATGTTTTTGTGTACATTGTAAGCCAAGCCGTGATGTAAAGTTGTGTCATTTTCATTAATTTTGGCGGCCATTTTGTTTTTGAATTTCGAGTAGGAAAAACACAAAATATAGCTTGGCATGGGGCAGATTTGGAATCAGCGTTCTCAAATTGTGTAAGAACAACTGCATGCCAAATTCTACTAAAAAATGCCTTACCAAGTTAGAAATTTCGAAAATGGGCCCGGACTATTGCCCAAATGAGAATATTTTTGTCATTTTAATTCAAATGAATGACAAATATCAACTGACACTTCAGAAGTTTAAGCGTTTACTGCTGATCCAGCGTCGGAGATGATGACAAATTTAACGAACATGAGTAATTGTTGACCACTTGAAGTTGCGAGTCGCGGTATTGCCCGACTCTGTTGCAATACACTGCACTGCACTGCATTGCGTCACACTGAGCAGCACCAATAAGATTTGGTCATTCTCAACTGGTGATTGCAAATGAATAACAAACGTCTGGGAATGAATTTTACTAATAATGCAAATAACACTTAACCCTTTACCCGCCAAATTATTCAATCTGAATTTTCACCCACTTGAAGCTGTGTCTCGCTGACGCGATCCACAACTTCAAGTGAGTGAAAATTATTCAGATTTGACAGAATGGATGTCAACTGTTTTCAAATATTGCTGATTTATGTCACATTTTATCTTTAACATGTATAAAAGGTAGTACTTGATGTGCTAAAAAAAAGGAAAAACCCGAATATATGCGGCACCGGTGGTTAAAGGGTTAAACTATGTCATGTTAAAGGGGTAACTTGGTCACCAGAGACAAACTGCATGTAGCGGTACATACTAAATGTTTGGAAACGCTTCAGACTTCAACTTTCGGATATAAAAAGGGCTTCAATTCAGACTTCCGAGTTCAGAGAAGGGGACTTAGCGCTTTGGTATAGAGCGTCTGACTGCCTCGCCATTTATGTATGCGTTCGGATCCCGCTGATTCTGAGTGGGGTTTTCAGAGAATGTGACTATGCGATCACGTTAATGTCGGCCTCGTCAAGTTGAGGTTGAAACCTGTGTATCAACGTTAATTTCGCGCAGGGTCACGCGCTGCGCGCTCCCTCACTTCCGAGTTCCGTCTTCCGAATTTTGACTGTCGAGTTTATAACTTCCGACGTCTGTGTTTCGCTCATTCAGTTCCAAACAAAATAAAACAGTCACACTGCATTCTTAGATTATTTATCACACCTTTGAATTGTGCCTTTGTGACATTGATGAAGTGAGCGCTAGGTATGCCACCACCAAGGCAATCAATCAAACAGAGTCACCTTCTATTCCGGCTCTACAAAAACTATACAACAGCTATACATTTTATAGTTCCTATATATATTGAAACAAAAAGTGTGAAAAGCGAACATATATATCCGCCGAGTCATGCTATATAGCTTACCATGCTTATTGAATTGCTGTGGTAATAATGATTGTAAATATATATCACTTCCATGTTGTTGTAAATAAAGGAGTAACGACATTAAAAAATGTTCATTTGATTGCGATTCAACTGATGTAGTAAAATATTTAGTTGCACCCCCCCCCCCTCCCTTCGCCACTTATTCTTACTCATTTATTAGGAACAACATCATTTCATTAGTTTCAAATTTTACAAAAGCATGATTTTGTTATGGTACAGTCATCCACGCTTGTCCCGATATCATATTATATCATCACAGCTGCTAACATAACTTGTATGGCCAAAATAGTCTATGACTTTGAAACAAATCAGAGAGTCGACAAGAGATCGTTGCGTAATTAGTACCGGTCTTGTTTTTTTACTCTGTGTACACTTTCCACACACTACCTGATCACACTCAATGTCAGATCAGGCAATATGTCAAACGAGAATGACACACTAGGCCACTTGACAAGAGTTTCCATGCCATTGGCGTCGGGTGCTTCCGGTTTTGCGCACAATTGAACTTCCGCTGCAATACTCTCGAAACGCAGTAAACACAAGACGCTGTCTTAATGTTGTGCCAGTAGCGACATACATTGATCTCCCACTGATCTACCAGTGTAACTGTTGGTGTTATCATCGAGTCATTTTTGGTACTTAGTCCAATGAATAGCCTCCTTATTTTGCGTGGGCAATACTTTACATTAGTGTGTGCATGGCAGCAATGGAGAGGGGGTTTGTATGAGCAAATACAAACTGAACAACGTGTGGTTTTCTTTCGGCTAATGATGGGATTTAACACGGCTCATTTGGTCAGATATTTACTATAATACCCTATAAGAACCGAACATGAGCGGTGGCCATGAATAAGCTATGATTACAGAAAATGTATCAATAATGCCAGATCCCTTGTTCACATGAGTCAACGCAAATTTTACATAATAATTTATTGTTTATTACGGGCGTATTCTGGTATACATACGTGTTAGCGTATAGACTCTTATATACAGGCTCCTAAACCGTTTATTTCCTCTGGTATTCTCAAATACAGGGAAATAAATACTGATTAAGCTGCTCTTCAGTAAGAATGTATTGTTATAAGAGCGTATGTGTGAGGCATTTGTAAAGCATTATCATTTTAATTATTTTAGAATGATTACAACCACAAAAAAGGCTTAAAACTGTAAATCGCCTTCAGAATTTTTCAGATAAAAAACAAACCATTACAGAAGTATGGAACAATGACGTACCCCTGTTGTTGGGATTTGTTGTGGCTAATAACCCATTTGTCTTTGATGAGTGTTTGCTCGGGCTATTACATTATTACGAGCATTAAGTATAGCGTCATAACTACACGAACACACCCCGAAACCAGTATCCTATACAAAACTTTTTGAAGTTTTTAACCCTTTGACTTCCAGGCCGGGGTGCATGCCAGGATCCAGATATACTGGTGTAGAAGTTCTATTTTTCGTCATTTGAAGCTGGAATTGCTAACGCAATTTCCAGCTTCAAATGACGAAAAATACATAAATGTAGTATATATTTGACGAAAATTTGTGTCATTTTATGGTTACGTTCATTGACGAATGACGACGGAAATTTCCGTCATGTATGGTAGTGAAAAGGTTAAACATGAATACGGCACGGACAGCTATGTAGATAAAGTGTATCAGACTGGTCAGAGGAGCGCGATGGCCCGTTACCGATGTGGGATTGCGTCTATTATTATTGAGCTTGGCCGAGACGTGAATGTGCCTGCTGATCAGAGATCTTGTCATTTCTGTGAAAACTGTATTGAGGACGAGGTCCATACAATCGTAAGATGTCCTATGTACACAAAAGTGCGGAATGAACTGTATACACAAGTCACATATTTTAATAATGATTTCATGCAAATGACAGATATTGACAATTTTTTTATTTTTTATTTAGTGATGATAGGAGGTGAGGAAGTGTGCCAAAACCTGCCAGTCTATATTGGACATACGCTTTCGAGCGACAAATAACATGTGATAACAAATATATTCTAATTCATTCGCATTGAACTTCAAGACATTCACTATTTCATTCATTTTGTGATCATGTTGATTAATTCATTTATTCCTTCATTCACTCCATCATTTAATTCGTACATCTGTCCGCTCGTTCATTCATTCATGCAGTCATTTTTTTTCCTGTAATTTATTTATTCATTCATTCGTGCGTTCGTCCGCCCGTATGTTCGTCCATTCATTCCTTCATTAATTTGTTCTTTCATTTACCCGTTCTCATAATCGCTGTTTGTCTTTAATACTGTTTTAAAATTGATGTTGTTTTTTTAAGTGTATTAGCGAGGCACGCACAATTGTCTCTTGCAACTCAATATATTGAGTGACCTGTCTGTTTTTATAACTTTATATGAACTATACACAGGGTGAGACATTAATAAAAGTATATATACAAAACTAGAAGCAGAATCAGGCTGTTCCCGATGTTTATCGGTTCTGATATACAAACATATACTTTTCACTCAAATTTGAGTGAAATGATAGCTTTTCATTAATTAAAATTCCTAAGAATTAATGTTAAAGTACATGTCAAGTACATGTCAAAGAGTCAAATAGTATTGAAGTCGTTGATCTATCTTGAATTTTCATTTATTTTAAGAGCTCGTGAGTCACTAACGTCGATTGATTATCTGTGTTGTCATTCACTTCTCTATAAAGCCGTATGTGTACGTGCAGAGGAAGCCCATTAATGATCCTCATCAATGATCAATGACAAACGACAAACAAATCATATTTGACAGGCCAAAAAGGGGTCGAGGCTTTGTAGTCTCTCCACCCATCAGGTTGGCCTCGTCGACCAGACGGCACCGCATTTAAAACACATGACCGTGTGCTGAATCTAAGTCCAGCTTCAGATGGAAGGGGACAGTGGCCCAATTTTGCTCCAGTGTCTGGACATCGTGCTAACATTGACACAGAGCTGTGCTATTTTAAATTAATCATTCGGTTTGTTTCCAGTGTAAGTGGTTTATACTCGTCTTTGGAGAATTCAATGTAACCAATGTTGATTTAATGTTGGGCCAGCGTCTTAGACGCTGGCCGAACATTAAATCAACCTTGGTCATTTCATTTATTGATTAAGGGATTGCATCTGTCACTTCTTAGAGGGTCAGATAAGACAATCTAATCTTTTGCTCTATACTTAGTGCGAGTTGTGTTTAATGCCCTAGCTTTCTCTGTAGTTTTGGGGCCTGTGACTTAATATCATGAGGATAGAAATTAGCTGTGATTACCTAGCCCGATATATATTGTGGGGTGAAGGATATGATATTCTACAGAAAATATATGCTTTGTGAAATTCTATATCACTTTCATTAAATGTATCCCAGGTATTACAGTGCCAGCCGTTAGGTATCGCTACTCTGCATGTTTAATTGTGCAAGTGGCTGACGTCATATATATTATGTCCCCCACTCTCAGTTTCAACCTAACGTATTGAGCTTGTGATTGGCCGGCTGTCCTGCTAAAGCTCTCTGAGCGGCTGGCGCCAATGTGTACACATCTCACAGAGGGGGATGGGTGAGTTTAGGCATACAGATGTGTGGTGAGCTGTCAGCCTTTTCAGACTCACATGTTATCTGTGTCTGTCTGGGACTATACACAGTGCTCTGTGTACCAAAGTATGTTTCGGAAATCATTTGGAAAATTTATTTGCGTGCTCTACGGTAAATTTCAGAACGTTTTAGTCGCCTCGGTATACGGCGTCATAGTTTCTTTAGGCCTTGGCTTTCCTCACAACAGCCACTATGATTTGTACGTTAGATGAATATACGTCACGCCTTGGAACTGAGGCTGGATGTATATTATTCACGTCTTGGTACTGAGGCTAAATATGGCGGCTTCTGTACACCTTGGTGCCTAGACTAGATGTAGCTTCTAGATACCTTGGTACTCAGGTTAGATATAGATTATTAATGCCTTGGTACTGATATTAGATTATATTTTTCAGGCCTTAGTGCAGAGTTAGATGTAGCTATTTTATACCTTAGTACTGAAGCTAGATGTAGATTATTAAGTATGCCTTAGTACTAGACTAGATGTATATGCCTTAGGCTAGATGTATATTCTTCACGCCTTGGTACTGAGGCTACATGTATACGTATATTCTCCATGCGTTGGTACAAAGGATAAATATAGCTTCTTGACACCTTGGTACGGAGGCTAGATGTAGCTTCTTGGTGCCTTGGTACTGAGGCTGGATGTATTGGACATATGTACTGGGGCTAGATGTAGTGTCTTAACGCCTTCGTACTGAGGCTACATGTAGCTTTGCTACTCATAGGCCAGTTGAAAATGATAAGTTGTGGTGAAACAGTCCTTTAAACACAGGTAACGTCGAACAATGGCCTTCTGGGGTCGAGTACGTTACCTCTCTGTCCAGGAAATACTCCAAAATCCTGAATCGTTACACGTGAACAGATAATACACATTTTGTACTCTGAAACATGAAGATATAGAAAGAGGAAGAGGCAGCCGAAACGTAACAAACGCAACAGGTTGTAGCGTCAACCACTACACAAGTCAGTACCCCCACTCTCATCACAGGACAGGGATCTTTGAAATAATCCTTACAGCTACAGCATACATTCTTCTTCACCAGTTTACAAACTGTTCGGTACATCAGTTATTATGTTCGCTATAATGACATTGGAGTCGATCCACCACTAAATATTGATCTACTTCTAGTTTAATCGTGGCCCATCATCTACGACGCTACCATCAAACCATCTTTGTCGCAACGTCACGTGGCGGAAAATGTTTGCGCATTTCTGAGAGTCAGCAATTGATTTTCCGCTCTGTGACGTTACGTATTTGAAAACTATAACCTCCCCAATGACAACCAGTCCTCTGGTACATTGGGTGACAATGGAGAAACTGAGCGAGAAACAACACCAAACCTGGTTTGTAATTGTTTCATTACCCAGCAAACACAAAACACTTGTATGACACTTGTACAACGCCGACCCAACGTCTTCGACGTTGGGCCAGCATTGTACACATGTTATACAAATATTTTGCGTTTACAGGTTAACTGTCGATCTCCAAACAAAATTACAGTGGTGATTATCAATTGTTTAAATGTACACATCCGACATTCATCAAACTGTCAATTTTCACCACACTCTAACCTTCCTACATTGTCCTTGGTCGCAGTTTGTCCTAAATCTCATTATAAGTATCATAATAGCAGCATGACATTGTGTATAACATTTAAGTGAAATTACTCGTTTTGCAGACTGACACAATAATGGAAATTGCATTGACAAGTTGACAAGAGCAATGAAATGTCGCACAATATTCAAATTGTTTTTTTTTAGAATTAAATTAATACTCTGACCTCAACTTGATATTTAATTACTGTGTGCAGTTTTTCTTTCATCTCGAGATGGAATCGCAACGCTTGTAATGAAAAGTAAAAACATACTATCATTTTATCACAAAAAGCGTTAATACACACCACATTTTCAGCAATGATTGCTGGAAATCAACGTACTGCAGTTGTTTTATATTTAAAATTTGATCGTTCCAGGATGCTCAATTCCGACGGGAAGAAGTGTATTAAAGTTCAGATGAGAAAAATCTTAATATTTTCCGTGGGATGGGCCCCTGGTGACCATTCCACTGAATGATAATCTTATCTTATCTTAACTTTCTCTTCTTTCCATTAGAAAAGCTAAGATTGATCTCAATTTTTTTAATGGAAACTAGATAAATTTAAGATAATCGTAATTTTAAGAATTTTAGTTGGATGGGCCACTGATCCTTTACGAGGGTTTAACCAGCCCTTGCAATAAAACCGAAAACAAACTCGACGGCAAATCTGTCCACGTTTGTTATGAGAAAGGTTGAGATCTGTGCACACAGTTGGTGTAGACACAGTCCCAAATTGGCCCACACAGCCTGATAGCCAACACAATCGGTCTTGTGCTGGCCCAACGTCTGTGACGATGGCCCAGTACAAGACCAGCGTCGGGGCAAATTGATCTGGCTGTCAGCTTCCTCTCCGATGCTCGAATGATGGTTGCCCACAAACAGTGTGTGGAGAAAGTAGAGAACACAACTATTGATGATGTTGTCAAAGATCGGTCTTAATTGTGACCGCTATGTTTTAGATACTTAGAGTATCACTACAATATAAATAATGTAGAAGAGAATCCTCAGCAGTGTGATCGTAGTAACAACGAATCTATCATAATAATTATTGGGTTATTTCTTCGACTTATGCATGTACATTTGATATGGAAAACCTTAATTTCATGGTCAGCACGGTTAAACCATGAAACATTGGGCATGCAGTGTCAAAAACCCCATTAAATCCGTATATTATGCCCGACTTGACAAGTATAAAAAATAATAGTTGATTGGTTGATCCGGATCTACTGTTTGAACTAACGTTACAGGTGTATTTTAAAAGCATTTAACACTCCCCTGAGTCTTGTTGATGCCATCAAAATAAGTTGGGATGGACTACCTGTTTGGGGCCATTTTCAAAATGGCAGCCATCGAAATCTGGAAATCACGTTTTGTGCCATAACTTGAGTTCTAAAGCGGTTAGAGTCACAAAATTGGTGTCTATACATATGTTTTTTGGGGTGAGGAATTCAATTATGCCAATAAAAATGTTTCTGTCTTGTTGATAATTTATAAACAGCTATTTAAACTTATTTTTCTCGAATTTTCGGTCATTTTTTGTGTTAGTCTATGGGCCAGAGAGGGTTATATACTGTGCACCCCCTACCCATGAAAGTCTAAGACAAGTTTATTTTGCTTACTAGACCTCCCCCAATAGCAAAAGTCGATGCCATAAAAAAAATCGGATGCACTACCTGTTTTTGGTTATTTCAAAATGGCCGCCATTGAAATTTGGAAATCACGTTTTGTGCCATAACTTGAGTTCCAAGGCAGTTAGAGTCAAAAACTTGGTGTCTATACATATGTTTCTTTTGGGAATAAGGAAGCAAATTATGCCAATACAAAATATTTCTGTTTTGTGGATAATTCATAAACAGTTAAATAAACATCATCTTTGTGTTTTTTAGTGCGAACACAGAAAAAAACTCAACTTTAATTAAAACTTGTACTGTTATTTTATTCCGTGAATTATGAGCATTACAGTGTTGAAAGTTGTAAATAAAAATTAAGCTGTGCTTATTACTAGCATGCTGAATGAAAAAAACTTAGTGTTAAAATAACTGTTCCATGAGACGATTAGAAGTATATGTAATCTTCACCTATTTAAAACAGCAGATGCAGCCTTTCAATTCTCAGGGGAAAATATCATGTTAAAAGAGTGAGTGCCGATAGCAGAGTTTGATTATTGTCCAGCACTTAAATGGTCTCTAACAATCATCTGACTAGCTATTTTATACACCTTTAACCAGATGAAAAAAGCTCAAAGTCAAGCAATTAAAAACATGTTTTACCAAAATATTTTGAACCTCAATAATCTATTGATGACCTCGGAAATAAAATAAAATCATGGTTTGAAATTTATATTCCATCAGTTTAGGAACCACCTAAATATATCTTTGCAATATCGCACAAAATAAAACAAATAAAACATAGTTTTAAACAACATATTTGGCACTAGAACAACTTGTAATCATGGTGACATTTGAATTGAAATAAAATGGTGGTTTATTTATCAGATTGGAATTTGGAAAATACCCTATATTCTTCAGCCATATATTCCTCTAGCAATTAATGGTCACGTAGGGACTGAAAACAATGTGAAACTTGTACCCGTCTGGTGTCAAGGTCCAATTAGCCCAATAGACATATCAGAGGAAGATGATACTTTGGAAAGTGATGACGATGTGGCAAGTTTATCAGAGGAAGTGATGTCTGATGACAGTGCAGTATCTGAAAGTGACAGTGATGAGGATTAGGTTTAGCTGATCAGTAGCTGACGATGTTTTTTTTTTATTTCCTATGGTTGTGCAAATGCGTTTCATATTCTGTGGAGAAAGGACTTTACCACCGCTATTTTTATTCTATTTCTGACGTCACCACTATAAGAATGTGTTGAAATGGCAAATATTATGTTAGAAATTCTTTTTTTAAATGTGTGTAAGCTAAACAGGCGAAATGAGTGTGGAATAGATTAGAACAATTGTCAATAACCAAACTGAGTTAGCGACACTTGCTAGTATGTTAGTGAGTCCTAGCTAGTCTGGTGCAACAGGGCTTTAAACCACCATTTTATTTCAATTAAAATGTCTCCATGATTATAAGTTGCTCTGATGCCAAATATTTTGTTGAAAACTATGTTGTATTTGTTTTATTGTTTGTGGTATTGCAAAGCTATATTTAAGTGGTCACCAATAAATTATTGGGGTGCCAAATATTATGGTAAAACTTGTTTTTATTTTTTTACTTTGTGTTTTTTCTTCCAGTTAAATGTGAATAAAATAACAAGTCAGATGATAGTTCATTAATTAAAATTCCTAAGAATTAATGTTAAAGTACATGTCAAGTACATGTCAAAGAGTCAAATAGTATAGAAGTCGTTGATCTATCTTGAATTTTCATTTATTTTAAGAGCTTGTGAGTCACTAACGTCGATTGATTATCTGTGTTGTCATTTACTTCTCTATAAAGCCGTATGTGTACGTGCAGAGGAAGCCCATTAATGATCCTCATCAATGATCAATGACAAACGACAAACAAATCATATTTGACAGGCCAAAAAGGGGTCGAGCCTTTGTAGACTCTCCACCCATCAGGTTGGCCTCGTCGACCAGACGGCACCGCATTTAAAACACATGACCGTATGCTGAATCATGGTCCAACTTCAGATGGAAGGGGACAGTGGCCCAATTTTGCTCCAGTGTCTGGACATCGTGCTAACATTGACACAGATCTGTGCTATTTTAAATTAATCATTCGGTTTGTTTCCAGTGTAAGTGGTTTATACTTGTCTTTGGAGAATTCCATGTAACCAAGGTTGATTTAATGTTGGGCCAGCGTCTTAGACGCTGGCCGAACATTAAATCAACCTTGGTTTTATCTGTCATTTCATTTATTGATTAAGGGATTGCATCTGTCACTTCTTAGAGGGTTAGATAAGACAATCTAATCTTTTGCTCTATGCTTAGTGCGAGTTGTGATTAATGCCCTAGCTTTCTTTGTATTTTTGGGGCCTGTGACTTAATATCACGAGGATAGAAATTAGCTGTGATTACCTAGCCCGATATCTATTGTGGGGTGGAGGATATGATATTCTACAGAAAATATATGCTTTGTGAAATTCTATATCACTTTCATTGAATGCATCCCAGGTATTACAGTGCCAGCCGTTAGGTACCGCTTCTCTGCATGTTTAATTGTGCAAGTGGCTGACGTCATATATATTATGTCCCCCACTCTCAGTTTCAACCTAACGTATTGAGCTTGTGATTGGCCGGCTATCCTGCTAAAGCTCTCTGAGCGGCTGGCGCCAATGTGTACACATCTCATGGTGGGTTATGGGTGGGTTAAGGCATACATATGTGTGGTGAGCTGTCAGCCTTTTCAGACTCACATGTTATCTGTGTCTGTCTGGGACTATACACAGTGCTCTGTGTACCAAAGTATGTTTCGGAAATTATTTGGAAAATTTATTTGCGTGTTCTACGGTAAAATTCAGAACGTTTTAGTCGCCTCGGTATACGGCGTCATAGTTTCTTTAGGCCTTGGCTTTCTTCACAACAGCCACTATGATTTGTACGTTAGATGAATATGCGTCACGCCTTGGAACTGAGGCTGGATGTATATTATTCACGTCTTGGTACTGAGGCTAAATATGGCGGCTTCTGTACACCTTGGTAAGGAGACTAGATGTAGCTTCTAGATACCTTGGTACTCAGGTTAGATATAGATTATGCCTTGGTACTGATATTAGATTATATTTTTCAGGCCTTAGTGCAGAGTTAGATGTAGCTATTTTATACCTTGGTACTGAGGCTAGATGTAGATTATTAAGTATGCCTTAGTACTAGACTAGATGTATATGCCTTAGACTAGATGTATATTCTTCACGCCTTGGTACTGAGGCTACATGTATACGTATATTCTCCATGCCTTGGTACAAAGGATAAATATAGCTTCTTGACACCTTGGTACGGAGGCTAGATGTAGCTTCTTGGTGCCTTGGTACTGAGGCTGGATGTATCGGACATATGTACTGGGGCTAGATGTAGTGTCTTAACGCCTTCGTACTGAGGCTACATGTAGCTTTGCTACTTATAGGCCAGTTGAAAATGATAAGTTGTGGTGAAACAGTCCTTCAAACACAGGTAACGTCGAACAATGGCCTTCTGGGGTCGAGTACATTACCTCTCTGTCCAGGAAACACTCTACAATCCTGAATTGTTACAAGTGAACAGATAATACACATTTGTGTACTCTGAAACATGAATATATAGAATGAGGAAGAGGCAGCCGAAACGTAACAAACGCAAGAGGTTGTAGCGCCAACCACCACACAAGTCAGTACCCCCACTCTCATCACAGGACAGGGATCTTGGAAATCATCCTTACAGCTACAGCATACATTCTTCTTCACCAGTTTACAAACTGTTCGGTTATTATGTTCAGTTATTATGTTCGCTATAATGACATTGGAGTCGATCCACCACTAAATATTGATCTACTTCTAGTTTAATCGTGGCCCATCGTCTACGACGCTACCATCAAACCATCTTTGTCGCAACGTCACGTGGCGAAAAATGTTTGCGCATGTCTGAGAGTCAGCAATTGATTTTCCGCTCTGTGACGTAACGTAATTGAAAACTATAACCTCCCCGATGACAACCAGTCCTCTGGTACATTGGGTGACAATGGAGAAACTGAACGAGAAGCAACACCAAACCTGGTTTGTAATTGTTTCAATTACCCAGCAAACACAAAACACTTGTATGACATTTGTACAACGCCGACCCAACGTCTTCGACGTTGGTCCAGCATTGTACACATGTTATACAAATGTTTTGTGTTTACAGGTTAACTGTCGATCTCCAAACAAAATTACAGTGGTGATTATCAATTGTTTAAATGTACACATCCGACATTCATCAATCTGTCAATTTTCACCACACTCTAACCTTCGTACATTGTCCTTGGTCGCAGTTCGTCCTAAATCTCATTATAATTTTTTTTTGTAAGCTGAGTATCATAATAGCAGCATGACATTGTGTATAACATTTAAGTGAAATTACTCTTTTTGCAGACTGACACAAAAATGGAAATTGCATTTAAAATTGACAAGTGCAATGAAATGTCGCACAATAGTCAATTTTTTTTTTTCATAATTGAATTAATACTCTGACCTCAACTTGGTATTCAATTACTGTGTGCAGTTTTTCTCTCACCTCGAGATGGAATCGCAACGCTTCTAATGAAAAGTAAAAACATACTATCATTTTATCACAAAAAGCGATAATACACACCACATTTTCAGCAATGATTGCTGGAAATCAACGTACTGCAGTTGTTTTATATTTAAAATTTGTTCGTTCCAGGATGCTCAATTCCGACGGGAAGAAGTGTATTAAAGTTAAGATGAGAAAAATCTTAATATTTTCCGTGGGATGGGCCCCTGGTGACCATTCCACTGAATGATAATCTTATCTTATCTCCACTTCCTCTTCTTTCCATTAGAAAAGCTAAGATTGATCTCAACTTTTTTAATGGAAACTGAATAAATTTAAGATAATCGTAATTTTAAGAATTTTAGTTGGATGGGCCACTGATCCTTTACGAGGGTTAAACCAGCCCTTGCAATAAAACCGAAAACAAACTCGACGGCAAATCCGTCCACGTTTGTTATGAGAAAGGGTGAGATCTGTGCACACAGTTGGTGTAGACACAGTCCCAAATTGGCCCACACAACCTGATTGCTAACACAGTCGGTGTTGTGCTGGCCCAACGTCTGTGACGATGGCCCAGTACAAGACCAGCGTCGGGGCAAATTGATCTGGCTGTCAGCTTCCTCTCCGATGCTCTAATTCCACAAACAGTGTGTGGATAAAGTAGAGAACACAACTATTGATGATTTTGTCAAAGATCGGTCTTAATTGTGACCGCTATGTTTTAGATACTTAGAGTATCACTACAATATAAATAATGTAGAAGAGAATCCTCAGCAGTGTGATCGTAGTAACAACGAATCTATCATAATAATTATTGGGTTATTTCTTCGACTTATGCATGTACATTTGATATGGAAAACCTCAATTTCATGGTCAGCACGGTTAAACCATGAAACATTGGGCATGCAGTGTCAAAAACCCCATTAAATCCGTATATTATGCCCGACTTGACAAGTATAAAAAATAATAGTTGATTGGTTGATCCGAATCCACTGTTTGAACTAACGTTACAGTCTTGTTGATGCCATCAAAATAAGTTGGGATGGACTACCTGTTTTGGGACAATTTCAAAATGGCAGCCATCGGAATCTGAAAATCACGTTTTGTGCCATAACTTGAGTTCTAAAGCAGTTAGAGTCACAAAATTGGTGTCTATACATATGTTTTTTGGGGTGAGGAATTCAATTATGCCAATAAAAAGTTTCTGTCTTGTTGATAACTTATAAACAGCTATTCAAACTTATTTTTCTCGAATTTTCGGTCATTTTTTGTGTTAGTCTATGGGCCAGAGAGGGTTACTGTGCACCCCCTACCCATGAAAGTCTAAGACAAGTATATTTTGCTTACTAGACCTCCCCCAGTATCAAAAGTCGATGCAATTTTTTATGTCAATAAAAAATGTTTCTGTCTTGTGGATAATTTATAAACAGTTATTCAAAAGTATTTTTCGTGCATTTTCGTTCATTTTTTGTGTTAGTCCATGGGCCATAAAGGGTTACTGTGCACCCTCTCCCCATTAAAGTCAGAGACAAGTTTTTCTGTTCTGCTCACTAGACTTCCCCCAATAGCAAAAGTCGATGCCATAAAAAAAAATCGGATGCACTACCTGTTTTTGGTTATTTCAAAATGGCCGCCATTGAAATTTGGAAATCACTATTTGTGCCATAACTTGAGTTCCAAGGCAGTTAGAGTCACAAACTTGGTGTCTATACATATGTTTTTGGGGGGAATAAGGACGCAAATTATGCCAATACAAAATATTTTTGTTTTGTGAATAATTTATAAACAGTTAAATAAACGTCATCTTTGTGTATTTTACTGCGAACACAGAAAAAAACTCAACTTTAATTAAAACTTGTACTGTTATTTTATTCCGTGAATTATGAGCATTACAGTGTTGAAAGTTGTAAATAAAAATTAAGCTTTGCTTATTACTAGCATGCTGAATGAAAAAAACTTAGTGTTAAAATAACTGTTCCATGAGACGATTAGAAGTATATGTAATCTTTATCTATTTAAAACAGCAGATGCACCCTTTCAATTCCCAGGGGAAAATATCATGTTGAAAGAGTGAGTGCCGATAGCAGAGTTTGATTATTGTCCAGCACTTAAATGGTCTCTAACAATCACCTGACTAGTTATTTTATACACCTTTAACCAGATGAAAAAAGCTCAAAGTAAAACGATTAAAAACATGTTTTACCAAAATATTTGGCACCTCAATAATCTATTGATGACCTCGGAAATAAAATAAAATCATGGTTTGAAATTTATATTCCATCAGTTTAGGAACCACCTAAATATATCTTTGCAATATCGCACAAAATAAAACAAATAAAACATAGTTTTAAACAAAATATTTGGCACTAGAACAACTTGAGAGGGACGTGGCTAATAGCTAGAGCGCGGAGCTTTGCCAATATCACTGCCTGCCGTGCGGTTTCGAATCCCGCTTGGTGCAGGATTTTCAGAGAAATATCATGTTTCTCCCATCTCAATATTGGGACATTATTTCGATGTTGTGTCCTTAGGCAAGGCACTTTACCCTCACATGCTTCACTTGACTCAGGTGTAAATGAGTACCTGGTAGGACAGAGATGGCAATGTGTGCGACTAGTTCCTAGCGCCGAGATGGCTGCAAGTGCTGTATGCTCCAAAAAGGGAGTTGAAATGGTACACGAATGAACAGGTCCAGTGACCAGGGGTAATATGTGTGAAGCGCACAGAGCATTGTATGTGCGCTATATAAGAACTCACCATTATTTATTATTATTAATCATGTTGACATTTGAATTGAAATAATATGGTGGTTTATTTATCAGATTGGAATTTGGAAAATACCCCATATTCTTCAGCCATATATTCCTCTAGCAATTAATGGTCACGTAGGGACTGAAAACAATGTGAAACTTGTGCCCGTCTGGTGTCAAGGTCCAATTATCCCAATAGACATATCAGAGGAAGATGATACTTTGGAAAGTGATGACGATGTGGCAAGTTTATCAGAGGAAGTGAAGTCTGATGACAGTGCAGTATCTGAAAGTGACAGTGATGAGGATTAGGTTTAGCTGATCATATTCTGGTGGAGCAAGGACTTTACCACCGCTATTTTTATTCTATTTCTGACGTCACCACTATAAGAATGTGTTGAAATGGCAAATATTATGTTAGAAATTCTGTTTTTAAATGTGTATAAGGTAAACAGGCGAAATGAGTGTGGAATAGATCAGAACAATTGTCAATAACCAAACTGAGTTAGCGACACTTGCTAGTATGTTAGTGAGTCCTAGCTAGTCTGGTGCAACAGGGCCTTAAACCACCATTTTATTTCAATTGAAATGTCTCCATGATTATATGTTGTTCTGATGCCAAATATTTTGTTGAAAACTATGTTGTATTTGTTTTATTTTTTGTGGTATTGCAAAGGTATATTTAAGTGGTTCCTAAACTGATGGAATATGAATTTTAAACCATGATTTTGTTTCATTTCCGAGGTCACCAATAGATTATTGAGGTGCCAAATATTATGGTAAAACTTGTTTTTATTTTTTTACTTTGTGTTTTTTTCATCAAGTTAAATGTGAATAAAATAACAAGTCAGATGATAGTTAGAGACCATTTAAGTGCAGGACTATAATCAAACTCTGCTATCGGGACTTGCTCATTTACAATGATATCTTCCCCCTGGAATTGAAAGGGTGTAGCTGCCGTTTTAAATTTTAAAGTGGCGATATTATATTGTGTGAAAGTATTGGTTTTTTTGCAATGAAGGAAAAAGTCTACTCAGCTGCTGGTCAGATTTGATGTGAATGAAGATTACATGTACTTCTAATCGGTTCATGGCACAATCACCACTTTGTTATTTTAATAGTTTCTACACTAAGTTTTTTTTCAGTCATCATGCTAGTCATAAGGAAAGATTAATTTTTATTTACAACTTTTAACACTGTAATGCTCATTATTCACAGAATAAAATAACACTAGAAGTTTTATTTAAAGTTGAGTTTTTCTGTGTTCGCACTAAAATAAACGAAAAATACGTTTATTCAACTGTTTATTAATTATCCACAATTTTTTATTTGCATAATTGCATTTCTCGTCCCCCAAAACATATGTATAGACACCAAGTTGTGACTTAGAACTCAAGTTATGGCACAAAACGTGATTTCTAAATTTCAATGGCGGCCATTTGAAAAAGACCTAAAGGTAGTCCATCCGACATTTTTTTGATGGCATTGACTTCTGATATTGGGAGAGGTCTAGTGAGCAAAAAAACTTGGTCACAGACTTTTATGGGTGGAGGGTGCACAGTAACCCTCTCTGGCCCATGGACTAACACAAAAAATGACCGAAAAAGCAAAAAAAATACCTTTGAATAGCTGTGTATAAATTATCCACAAGACAGAAGCATTTTTATTGGCATAATTGGATTCTTCGCCCCCAAAAACATATACATAAAAAACATTTGTGTGATTCTGAATGCAATAAAACTCAAGTTATGTCACAAAATGTGATTTCTAGATTTGGATGGCGGCCATTTTGTAAATGGCTCAAAACAGGCAGTCCATCCCAACTTTTTGTATGGCATCGACTTTTGATATCGGAGGAGGTCTAAGGAGCAAAAAAACTTGGTCTCAGACTGTCCTGTGGGGGGGGGGGCGATAACCCTATCTGGCCCATGGACTATGTAGACTAAACACCTCCGATGGTCACCGCAGACTGATCCGAGGGCTTTCCTCATTTCCCACCTATTGGGACCTAGCTGTTAGAGGTCGAGTAAGTAATCAGATAAATTTTTATGAAAATGTACGTATGACTTGGTAACTAGGCTAATCATTTGTGCAATGAAATTTGAGTAAACTTAAATGTTCACGTAATACATCGTTGTGACAAACTACATATTTTAAAATTAATGCGAGGAAAGATCGATAAATAATCAAGTAATATATTGTAATTACATCTAGTCAAGTTAAAACCATACTCCGCTTTTCTATTGCTGCTATAACCGTTTTATAATCTGTTTTGTCGATGGATCACTGTTATCGGGATGAAATGTGAGTTTAAACATCAAAATTGACAAACATAAGTAATTTTCACCCACTTGGCGACACAACAAAAGATTGAAAATTTAAATGAGATAACTTTGCGGTAAAAAGATTAATTGATCCTTTACGTCACCTAACCTGTTAACCCTTAGAGCCCTCGCGATGCATTAAAGCATCATTTTACATCCCTGAAAACGGACTTAATTTTCCCACAACCAAGGGTTATAGAACGAAAAATTTCTATAAAACTGGTTTACCAATACATGACAATTTTCTGTGATTTATAAAACACATCAAATCATCCACTACAAGTCGAGAATTGCGACTATAGTAAATTAGGGCTTGAAATTGCTAACAGTTACTTATCTTCATTCCATGTGAGTTAGTACCGCGATTACCATCTCAAACTGTATGAAAATTACTCAATTACATAGAAAGCAACTGAGAAGATTTGTTGAAGCGGAAAAAATATTCCTCATTTCACTTTTATGACACGTAAAAATAAATTTCTGTTGATAATGAACACACAACGTATGGAACACATATTTGTCTCTTGGTAAATTTAACGTTCAAACAAACAAATAATTCACAATTATTTTATTATTATTATTATTATTATTATTATTATTATTATTATTATTATTATTATTATTATTATTATTATTATTATTGTTATTATTACTACAAGTTAATGGCTATGGATTATCTACGCTAGTATAAATCAACCATATAAATTAAGTTAAATAATATAATAGGTATACATGTTTTAATGTTTTAATGTTCGGAAGTTTCTATGTTCTGAAGGGTATATGATGGGAAGGTTATATAGTTATACTATCAGATAGCAATTGAAGTAAAATATTACTCTTATTATTGTTACAATTATCATTATTATAAACTTATATTATAGCATTAGCATTAGGCTAAATTTGTTTGTTGGATAATTGGAGATACAGCTCTGCAAAATCGAAAAAGCAGAAACAGCGGTATCTGCTTACTTAGATACTGCCCATTGGCCCTGCGCACCGTATCTGCTCAATTGTAAAGTTTCCTACTTGTAATGTAAGGAAAGACTGCCTTTTAGCTTTGCACTGCGGTGTTATGTAGGCGTATCACAGCACACACGGGACCACATGGGACATTCTCGGCTAAATAATGATTTGACGTTTTCATTCATAACTTTGTGCTAAAGCATTCAAAACCTTAGCGAAAAACAACATATGAAATATCTGTGTGTGTTTTATCAGATTGCAGTCGAAGTTCAAATAGTATTCCTCTTTTTGTTTTATTTATGATTGTTATTATATTATCACAAGGATTATGCTTGCACACCGCCTCGTGTGCTACACCTTACAAACCTAGAGCCCGAATAAGCAACACTGACTTTGAACCTTAAACTGGTCTAATATACTCACGGAGCCAATGATTAATACTATTGTTGTATTCCTAACATTTTATAAAGTCATGTCATTCACTTCACTTATCCATTCTTAGCGTAGCTTTATATTGCTAGCAGCGCCGTTAAATTGGCAAATAAAGTATTCCTAGAAATCTTAGGGTCTCTTTACAGTGGGGCCAGACATCATTGTTAATACCACATAGTAATTGTTATACACTGGCGATATGTGTGAACGGATTATTGTGAGCTCCGTTTAGATTCAGGTTTTGTGGTACTTAACCAATACCTAAACCATGTATTTTTTTGCAATACTGATGTATAAGTATATACACGAGCCAATATGAGTAATATTTATTATGTCTGATAATGATCTGAAAGGAAAACGTACAAGAAAAAGTTCATCAGACAGCGAGTCTACAAAACCACCATCCAAGATGGCGAACAGGAAGAGTGATGAGTGTACAAAACCAGTAACGATCAAGATGGCGACCAAAAAAAATCAGACTCAGCTGGAAGAGGTGATAATATTACTGGATGAACTAAAGAAAGGGCAGCAATCACTGAAGGTATCGTTGAACAATCGCATTTCATCAATAAAAACAGAGTTACTGGCTGCTATTGATACTAAAATTGAGGACATAAAGATGAGATAAAAGAAAAAATAGATGGACTAGAATTAAAAAACCATAATTCGGAGGAGAGAATGAAAAATATGGAGGATCATTTGAGTGAAGAAGATTCGTTGGAGAGTAGTGGTGAGCAGTTCATGAGTGCCAGTGCACGCATGTCAAAAGCTGTCAAAGACCTGAAGTATCGTACACTTGACCAAGAAGCACGTAGCCGCAGAAACAATATCCTTGTGTTTAACGTAGCTGAGACTGAGGACGAGGATGTGGGCAATGTACTGGGTTTAATTATCCGTGACAACTTGAAAGTGACGTCAGAGGTAGCTATTCAGCGAGTTCATCGTTTAGGACGCCCAAAGAGAGACGACAAGCCACGTGCCATCATTGCCTGCCTGCGTGATCACCTTCGATGTGGACTTGCTATTCAGAAATGCTAAACATCTGAAAGGCTCTAAATTGGGCCTGAGTCGTGATTACCCTGAAGAGATCAGAAAGGCACGTGGACGCTTTGAGCCGGCGCGTCGTAAAGCGAGGCGAGAAAACAAGCACGCAGTGATTGCCTACCCTGCCAAGCTGGTGGTGGACAAAGTGGTTGTCAAGGATGAGTTCGAAGATTGGTTCACCGCTATGCGCGCAGTGGACCCCACGCAGGACTAGGTGAGAGAGGGGGGTGACAATATTGTAGAAAGTGGTGTCCATGATTCGTACACACGTACACGAGAGGCTCAGACTGTTGTTGAAGGGGGAGGTCTACGTTGTGGTGTATGGAATGTACGCGGACTTACCCGTGAGCGCAACTACAAACTAAAAGACAGTGACTTTGTACATATTTTAAAATCGTATGATATTGTTATGCTTTGTGAAACGTGGACCAATCAGCTCAGTGATTTATCCCTGGATGGCTATGAACACGTGGCTGTACATCGTACTAAGCATCCGAGGGCACGTCGCGACTCCGGGGGACTTGTTCTTTATTATAAATCAGAGATGGCCAAACATCTCTCAATCCTGAAGACAACTGGTGATTGTCTGCTATGGGTTAAACTGTCAAAAACATTTTTAAATATCGCTAAAGATTTGTATTTTTGTTTATGTTACGCCGCGCCCGTGGGTTCAAGTAAGGCTGAGCCTACAGGAAATATTTTTGATCAGATATTGACTGATTTAGTAGATTTTGACACTAAATATCAAGATTCATTCATCCCCTTTATTTCAGGTGACTTGAACGCCCGCACTAACCAACTAGATGATTGTCCTGTTGTTTTTGACCACATTGTTGATACTGATAAACGGTTAATACCTGATAGAGTATCGAAAGATACTAAACCGACCAATGAACATGGTGTTTTACTTATTGAATTTTGCAAGCAAGCTGGTTTTGTCATTTTAAATGGTCGTGTAGGTGACGATGCTGGGGTAGGTCAGTATACTTGTATGACGGCTAATGGTAGTAGTGTGGTTGATTATGTTTTATGTAGAGAAGAAGACTTTAATTTATTGCATTCATTCTGTGTCACTCCAGCAACTGTATATTCAGATCATTGTCTTGTTGCATTTGTAATTAAAATAAATACCAAATGGAAATTATAAACCCACCAAGGAAAGCTGTAATAGAAGAATGAATTTCAAATATGAGTGGGATGACGAGCACAAAGTGCAATTTTTATCCAATTTAAACACAGAAGATATGTGCTCAAAATTTATAGATTTATTTAACGAAATTGATACAGATTTAAGCTCAAATCATGTAAATAACTTAGTGAGTGATTTTTCTGATATAATAACGAAATGTGCAGATCCCTTCTTTTGTAAGACAATTTCTATCAAAGCCACTGACTCACTTAGACGTGGCAAACCAGACTGGATGACAGACGAATGTACACAACTGAAACATAATTTTTTAAATATGTTGAATCAACACCGTATATCTAAATCTAACGATTCGCGGACGAAGCTTGTAAAAGCAAGAAATAGATATACAGCATGTGCTAAACAGTGTCGCTTAAGATTTGATCAAGCAAAAACGCAAAAACTAATTAACGCTGAAACATCAAATGCGCGTGATTTTTGGAAGTTATTGAGAGGTCGAAAACCAACTAACAGCCATTGTTTGGATGTAAATGACTTTTATACTTATTTTAAAAAGCTTGGTACTCCCGCAGATGTACATGATGATGTTTTTGAATCTATTCGTTTATATGACAACGGTGTACTTGTTGATTCAACTGACGAAATTAATGTTATCACAGAAAGTGAAGTTATAAAAGCTATAAAACAGTTAAAACATGGTAAAAGTTCTGGGCCCGATTTACTCATTAATGAATTTTTTATCTATACATGTGATATATTAGCTAGTAAAATAACAACTCTTTTTAATGTTATTCTTATGAGTGGTCACTTTCCAAAAAGGTGGACCGAAGGGGTCATTATACCAATTCATAAAAAAGGTAACAAGGGTGCAGTGGGTAATTATAGAGGTATTACTCTTTTGAGTGTTTTTGGTAAATTATTTACCCGAGTTTTAAATAATCGCTTAACATTTTGGGCTGAAAGTTATGGAATATTGATTGAAGAGAAAGGGGGTTTTCGCGAAAAATGATCTACCATTGACAACATATTTGTACTCCACAGTTTAATTAATCTGGTAACAGAGAAAGGGGGTAAAGTTTATACAGCTTTTGTAGATTTCAGAAAAGCCTTTGATTATGTCAATAGGGACTGTCTATGGTCTAAGCTAATTACTTCCGGAATACGTGGGAACATTTTAAATATAATTAGGAGTATGTATAATGAAGTTAAAGCAAAAGTTAAATATATGGGAAATACTTCTGAAACATTTGAAAGTTTTCTGGGGGTTAGACAAGGAGAAAGTTTATCACCATTTTTATTTTGTATGTTTGTCAACGACCTTAAATATTGGTTGGAGTCTAAGGGTGTAGAAAGTGTTACAGTTGGTGATTTAAAACTATGTCTAATTTTATACGCTGATGACTCAACACTGATATCAGCCAATAGGAAAGGTCTTTAAGACGCTTTGGACTGTTCATATGACTATTGTACTAAATGGGGACTATTTGTAAATGTAGACAAAACAAAGGTGGTTATATTTCGAAAGGGTGGTGTATTATCTCATAATGATTTTTGTTTTTATGGTGACACTAACTTGAAATTGTTGATGTTATCAATTACCTTGGCGTTAATTTATCATACACTGGAAAATTTTCATGTACTCAAAGAAATATTGCTGATAGGGGTGTACGTGCTTTCTATGCTTTAAAACGTGACGTTCACGAATTGGTGAACCCCAGCGCTCCTATGTTATGTAGGCTTTTTGATAAACTTGTTGCTCCGGTCATTTTATATGCGTCTGTAATAAGGGATTCCATGCTTCTTTAGCAGTTGAGAGAGTTCATTTGAAGTTCTGTAAATGGTTACTCAAAGTTCCAAACTGTACCACTAATGAAATGGTCTATGGAAAACTAGGACGTTTTCCAATGCTCATCAACAGGAAAATTAGAATTTTAAATTTGTTAAATTTGTGAAAATTGTTAACGGTAAGGCATGCCCATTGGTGAAACAAATGTATAATGTTTTGTACAATGCAACTCTAAGTGATAATCGTGTAATAAATTGGGCAAGTCTGGTTAAAAGTCTAATTAACAGTCTAGGGTTTGGACACGTGTGGACCGAACAGTTTGTAGCGGGTGAGCTTTATTTTATAACTTCGTGTAAGCAAAGATTGTGTGACCAGTATATACAGCAATGGTTTGGAATTATAAGCCAAAGGACGAGTTGTATGTTGTATTAGGATTTGCATATATCGTTTTCC
Source organism: Flabesymbios commensalis (assembly GCA_964017125.1). Classification (NCBI taxonomy): domain Eukaryota; kingdom Metazoa; phylum Annelida; class Polychaeta; order Terebellida; family Flabelligeridae; genus Flabesymbios; species Flabesymbios commensalis. Next base: position 35,599,237 of record OZ024915.1, read on the forward strand.
TTTTCTGAGTATTTAAATATAACTATGCCACTTAAACACAAAATTGCACTTACAAAATTTCGTACAAAAAACCACAGCCTTCCCAATGTTTTATTAAGTAGAGGGAGAAACAGGCTAGTGTATAATGCACGTTTATGTAATACATGTGGCGTCCTTGGCGACGAATACCATTGTATTTTTGAATGTCCGATATCTGACAGATTTAGACATATTCTACCCGAACACTTTGTAACTCGGCCAAACATGTTTAAACTATAAACTTTATTTACATCCACTCATGAACCAACAGTGAGAAAACTAGCTAAATTTTTGTTTTTAGTAAACCCTCTATATTCTTTGTGATTTATCATAATTATTATTATTATTTTTTCTTTTTTATGTTATCCTCCTAATAATTTACTATGTTCTTTTTTCTTTCCTCCATTCTCACAAATATATAGAACGGGCTGTTCTATGTATTTGTAGTTTTTTTAATACCTGTCGTCTTCTGGACGGGTACTTCGTTTGTACATATAGCAGTGTTTGTATTATTATTATTTTTGTATTGTATGCTCACAGACTGTAATGTCTAATGCTAATAAACTATTATTATTAAAAAAATAATATCCATTCAACGAATAACCTGAATTGGTTGTACTTAATTATCGTTATAGAAACTATTTCATACATGACACATTATTATCCATAGACTAGCAAAAAAAAAAAACAGTGCTAAATTACTCCTATTAAAGAAGTTATAGTAATGAATTTATTATATTCATAACTCTCAGATAAGTAAATAGTCATTAGAGGGTCTCGCGAGCAACTGCCTGTACTCTCCCTGGCTATTCACTCCAGGCATTCACTAAAACACATGAGGATTATATAAACAGTTCATGCGTACATTAAAATCACCTGATCACTAGGTTAACAAATTATTTCTTTGTATTTGATATAGGCGCCTAAAATTGAGTCACACACAAGGCAACAGTCAAGATTAATAAAAGGACAGCTGTTAGATTTAACAGATATCCCGTCTAAGATGCTCTCATCTCCCAACGATGCCGTACATACGCATTACGTGAACTGATTGTGCATTCACTGTGCAGTGTTGGCACAATGTTGGGCCAGCGTCGAACACGATGGGCCAACACTGCACCAGCACCGGCCGAACGCCCCGTGTTTGCTGGGCTACTGCTTCGAGGCTCGTCCAGCATTAAAACAATACAGCGTCAACGCCTATATGCGGGATTATCGGGGGGGGGGGGGGGGAGTGCCGTCCCCGAGAGGGGGGCACCACCCGCATAACGGCACATGGAGCCAATTCCAAGCAAGGGCCAAGCGTTGATATGTTACTGCTTCACAGTCCATGGCGCTGGCCCAGCATTAAAGCAACATTGGGTCACTGTAGGCCGAAGTTAGTAGCGTGCATGAAGTGATCAGTAAACATGATACATTGGGGCGTTGTTGGGCCGACGTCCTAGATTGTAAACCAACCTTAGCCCACAACCGGGTCAATGTATCACTTTTACGGGCAATGCAGAGGTAGGCTAGGCCTAGGTCAGATAAGCCCCTATTATGCTGATAGCTGATTGGAATGGTTGTTTGAATTATGACCCAATGTTGTACAGTGTGGGCCAGCCATAATAAGTAATTGGGAAGATCTTTCAAAAGGTAGTAAGTGGTCTCGTATATTAGACATAGTTACCGTGTGTAACGTTTTCATTCATAACTTTGTGCCAAGATATTCAAAACCTTAGCACAAAACATAATATTAAATGATTTTTTCAGTGCTCTCAGATAGGAGTGAAAATGTAAATATTACTCTTATTATTGTTGAAGTTATGATTATCATGATATTAAGGGGAAATTATTATTAATATTATTGTTATTATTATTATTATTATTATTATTATTATTATTATTATTATTATTATTATTATTATTATTAATTTTATTATTATTATTTTTATTATTATTATCATTATTATTATTATTACAAGTTAATGCCTATGGCATTAATCATATCATTCATGATCATATCATTAACAAAATGAAACCTATATAACTCGACAGGTTTTGGGGCTAGAGGACTAATTTTAGTCGCTGTGTGATCCCGAGCATAAAGTATATTTGTATTAAAATAAAGGTGCTAAACCACATGTGCTTTCGTTGTAAATTATCTTCTTTTGCGCCATTTTTTACACTGATCGATGAGCCGTGAGCCGCTGAGTGCGTAGGTAGCATTTTTTGTAAGTCTAGCTGCTATATTGACCGAGTTACAGCAGTTTGAAGTTTGCACAAAGCGAGATCTTTCAAAAGGTAGTAAGTGCTGACCTATATTAAACATAATTACCTTTTTTAACGTTTTCATTCATAACTTTGTACATCATCATCATCATCATCATCATCATCATCATCATCATCATCATCATCATCATCATCATCATCATCATTCACATTGTTATTGTTATTATTATTATTATTATTAATATTATTATTATTATTATTATTATTATTATTATTATTATTATTATTATTATTATTATTAATATTATTATTATTATTATTATTATTATTATTATTATTATTATTATTATTATTATTATTATTATTATTATTATTATTATTATTAAGTACTGTAATTCTATAATAAACCTGATATCGTCTACTGTCCTTTTCTATAATCTTATTTCGTCTTTTTTCGTGATGCAGGATTTAAAACATGTACAAAATTTACGAGAGCTGTGTCGTGCCTATCATGGATTTTTTCTCTGGTATTTTTTCTGGCTTTTTGAAATATCCCGCGATTGATAAAGTACACAATAGGGCAGGTTAAATGTAAGCTGGATGTGACCTAAATACGTCATTTTCTCACTATTCAAAAAAACGTGAACTTAAATAACAAAATGGATGTAAACTGTATAACCTATACGGGTTTAATTTGAGATATTAAACAAAAAGTTTAAAAATCGGACTAATGAACTAATGAAACATATAATTATATAGATATGTAAAACTCTTGAATGTGACACACCGACATTAAATGCATTGTATGATCTGAACCATATTAAAGAACTTTCGTGTAAGTTGTAAGCTTCAAAAAGGATAACAATAATTTGTGTACTATGTATTAAGTTAAAAAAAATCATGCGACGTCATCGACTGAAATTGTAGCCAAACTAATATATAAGATAAAGATGTTCTAAAATATTATTTAAAAAACTAAATATATCAGATGACTCATACTATGTGCATCTGTAGTAGATAAAGGGTTGATGCATTAGGAATTGCAGAAATGAACGAAGTACTGTCACAAATATGAAACATTATAGGCCTTCACATAATAACTGTCAATTACTTAGTCACAGCGGTGATAAATTAATCTGTATCACTTTCTGATTATCTTCACGGTCGTTCATGATTATATTTCAGTATTTGAATGTAGATGATCACTTTTCTGAAGTGTAATGTCAAGAGGCAGTAACTGCCTTTTGTCTTTGTATGGAAAATACTGTAACAGCGTATGATACGCAGACCAACGCTCTGGCGGCATCTGGCCAGTAAATATTGTGATTCAATCCTGAAATAATCTTTTAAATATTTTATAAATTTAACAAAATTAAAGTAGAATTGAATTAGAAAATACCATCTGATGCTGAATAAAATATTAGATGCATCAGTATATAATGTATTTGTTATGTTTATCTGAGATATCTCACCCGATGCTGAAATTTAAAGGCTGTAATTCAGCCAACGCTGGGTTATTGTTGGGCCACCGTCTGCAAAACTGTCCCAACATCAACCCAGCATAGGCTGAATATTTCGTGTTTCCTGGGTAAATTTCGTACCGTGTGTTAGCGCACGTAATCGCAACCATTCTACGAACAGCAAGGTTAAAGGGACTGGCCCAGGCTAAAATCATAAAAAATCGGTGATTTTATTTTGGCTTTTTAATATGACCATATGATGTAAACATGTCCATAGACTAGAACTGCAAAAGTTTTTTAATTTTTCTGCTGCGCATTCACCAGTTAGACTAGATATAGAGACGAAATCCCCGTATTTCTAATTTTTGACATGGTTGTCAATAATTAGAAATCAGGAATTTTGTCTTTATATCTAGCCTAACTGGTGAATGCGCAGCACAAAAATTTAAAAACTTTTGCAGTTCTAGTCTATGGACATGTTTACATCATATGGTCATATTAAGAAGTCAAAATAAAATCACCGATTTTTTTATGATTTTAGCCTGGGCCAGTCCCTTTAAAGGGACTGGCCCAGGCTAAAATCATCAAAAAATCGATGATTTTATTTCGGGTTCTTAATATGACCATATGATGTAAGCATGTACATAGACTAGAACTGCAAATTTTTATAATTTTTGTGCTGCGCATTCACCAGTTAGGCTAGATATAGAGACGTAATTTCTGATTTGTAATTATTGACAACCATGTCAAAAATAAGAAATGCGGAAATTTCGTCTCTATATCTAGTCTAACTGGTAAGTGCGCAGCACAAAAATTATAAAAATTTGCAGTTCTAGTTTATGTACATGTTTACATCATATGGTCATATAAGGAACCCGAAATAAAATCACCGATTTTTTGATGATTTTAGCCTGGGCCAGTCCCTTTAATTGTGAACATCTAGGTCCGGTAATCTCGTACAAGATACAAGATATCGTAACTTTTACGAGTATACGGACCCTGAAGGATTATAAAGCAAAACCTCATCAATCTCTTGCATTGTCAAAGTTTTGTGAGCATGGACATCCAGTTGCAAACAGTACCCGTGGAAATGTCAACTGTGTGATAGACCTCCATAAAAGGCACGACATGGTTCACTCCAATCAACCACAGATGAACGAGCCAAGGCGGAAGTTCAGCCATTAACAGCAGACATGTCACCTATGATACGGCGAGGGACGGAAGTGAGGCGAATGCTTAAAGACGCGTTCGATGTGCTTTAGAATTTCTAATTCGTCGCAACGGCTGGGAGAACCTGATTACTTATTTTACGACATTGATCTTTCTCTCGGCTCGCTGACACTTCCTTTTACGATACTGTTTCTTTCGCTCAATTTGCATCAATGCATTTCGATCATCGGGTGTGAAGTGAGCATAATCTCTCTCTTGTGGCTACATTTACTGGAAACGTGATCGCCGATTGCCAGGAGTACTCCACGTGGGCGATAATGAAAGGTTCAAGTGCCAGGCTAGCTGTGTCAGTGCTGCCATTAGCATATAAAGGCAACAACTGTAATCAGTAACTGACTTTTGGCATCACAGAGCAGATGACAAAAGTCAACGATTTCTGTCTAACCTGTTAACCCTTTAACCGCCGGTGCCGCATATATTCGGGTTTTCTTTTCTATTATCACATTGAGTACCACATTTTAAATATGTCAAAGATAAAATGTGACATCCATCAGCAAGATTTGAAAAGAGTTGACCTCTATTTTGTCAATTCTGAATAATTTTCACTCACTTGAAGTTGTGGATCGCGTCAGCGAGACACAACTTCAAGTGGGTGAAAATTCAAATTGAATAATTTGGCGGTTAAAGGGTTAATCTGGAAAATATAAACAGTCATTATGACAAATAATCCCCTGACCATAAGCTATAAGGTCACTGTAGTGATATAAATGTGTTATACACGTGTTTTGTGCCTGTCAACAAATATATTCATAACTAAGATAATGTTAATAGTCAATTATTTCAAAGAACCTCTAAATTGTTTTTGTTTTTAATTATGCTGCCCCTTTTTTCGTAACTGCCGAAATGCTCAAAGGTTGATAGGGATAAATCTCACAGCATCCAACCCCAGCAAACACAATTGAGATGTAGGCAAAATGTTGGAATAATTTTGGGTCTGCATCTCAAAAGAAGTATTCACTGTACATACATTTGAATACTTCGTCAGCAATTTCAGCAATTTGTGCTCAATTTCTAGCTTTCAAAATATATATTGTATGATTAAATTACCAACAAATGTAGTAACGTTAACAAAACTAGTTTTTTCATGTAATATGAGCCTATATGTAAAAAATAATGATAAAAGAAACAATTACATATCAGCTGTGCATTTACTCATTCTATTTTCAAGCTGAAAACCCAAATTCTTCTGTTATTGGCTTTGCAAATTTGCAATAATACACGATTCCCAAGTCAACCACGGAACATACCAAAATAATTTTCAATTTTCTCACATAAATAAGATTTATGTCACTATGACTACATGAATATCGTTCTCATACTGTATAAATACATACCGCTATTGTACTGTACTTTATACTGATGAAGATGTAGAAGAGAAACTTGTAATAAAATAATAGAATAAAACTGGGGAATGCTGATTTGATTAGTAATATTCACAGCAGACTACCATTCTCAGATGGGAGGCAGCGTATTTATCCATGTCTTCGTCCGTTCGTCCGTCCGTTCGTCCGTCCGTCCGTCCGCTCGTTTTTTCGTTCATTTATCGCTTATACGTTCGTTCATTGGCTTGTTCGTTTGTTTGTTCGGTCGTGCAATACGTTTTTTTCTATAACGTAAAGATATATATTAATAAATTCCCTCTCCGCCATATTTGGGGTGGCACTTATGCACGGTTAATTATATAGTTCACAGACGTGGGGGAAAACAGTGAATTACTGTGTGAATTAAATCAATGATAAGATACGAAAAAATATGAAAAATTGCCTAATTCGTCCTATAGCTTCTTCAGACAAGTGTAATTCACAAAGATTAAGCAGTCATTAAGCCGTCTCAAGTATTTTTACTCCCACATCACTTACTAATGCTCTTAGCTCTGCAAAGTCAAAATACTTCTGACTAGTCTTGTAGAATAAGCCGTCTCAAGTGTTTTTACTCCCACATCACTTCTACTAATGATCTTAGCTCTGCAAAGTCAAAATACTTCTGACTTGTAGAATAAGCCATTTAGTCATTGGGCCAGACCAAAATTTCGTACCAATTGGGGTGACTAAACTTTATTGTGATTTTCAGTGAGATACATATATGAGGGGTCTAAAAATGTATGATGGCCTTTTTTGAGAACGGTAGCTTAAGGACAGTAATTTCAGTTTTAAAGAGGGAGGGGGGTCTCGGAATCAAAAAGTAAGTATTAATTATATCTTTTCATCTATTAATCCTACAAAAATCCATAATACATCGTTTCTGACATAATTCGGGCCCAAGAATACGTTTTTGATGTTTTGGAAATGATTTAACCAATATTTCGCCAAGATGGCCGCCAATTTCAAGCTGTATTTCTTAACTTCATGGCATAACTGGTTTATTTATCTCTAAATAATGTTCGAACATTTGTAAGTAAATATTCTGGTTAGACAATCAAACTAGCATTACATTGAACTTTTTTTCTGTATATCTTGTAAATATAAAAGCAGTTTAGTTATCCAACATACGCGTGCTTTATCAGTTTATAGCACTGTTAGTGAGAACCGAAAGCGTATCTCTAGGAAATGTGTAATAATAAGGCATACATGTCTAATATTTTTCTATATTATCTATTTTGTTCTCTGTGGAATCAAATAATAAATATTCATATTTTTCCAACAAAATTAAAAAGAAACACTAATTATAAATACATTAATGATAGCATATGGTTCATTTCATTAGACGTTTTATATTAGATACACTGTAATCATGATAATAGTGGTATGTTATTTTGTGGTTGTCATCATAATTATGTGATTGAGCTAGACCAATATTTAATACCATTCGGGGTGACTAGAAAAAACTACTCTGGATTGTTTTGTATGCCTTATACATGAACACAAATGTATGATGGCCTTTTCAGAAGGGTGCCAATAATATGAGACCTATTATTTTCTGTTCAACGTTGGTTGATATTACCTATGCTTTTCTTGGTGGAATCAAATAATAAATATTTATGTTTTTCCCTTGATTAAAAAGAAATTGTAATTATAAATAAATTAATGATAGCAGGGTTCATTTCGGTAGACGTTTTAGATTAGATACACTGTAATCATAATACTAGTTTATATTTCTTCGGTTGTTATCATGATTATATGTTGCTTAATTATCAATTTTAATAATTATCAACATAGTATATACTTGAGTAGCTCGATATAGTAGATTGAATAATATAGCAAGGTATAGTTCTTTGATTTCAGCTTAATGTATTATATTAAGATATGTGGCAGGAATCGCTGCACGCTTTCCGAAAAGTGTTCTTTCGGATGTGAAAACACTCGTTAGCGTGAAAAATCACAACACACAATATGCCTCTAGTGATCAGACACATGTAGATTGTGACCAGGTGAGAATCGACTCAGCTGTTGAACACCACCTAAGCCCAACGAACGATGTGAACAATCTGACGTCAGATACAAGTCTACAGGAAATCATTAAACAGCTAGAGGAGACCCAAGTCGAGCTGCAAAACGATGAGGACACTGCTCTAGTGAACCAGTTGTGGTAAATTTAGATAGTAGTAGTGTCGCCACTGTTAAGAGCCCTATCAGTGCTGCTAACGACGAACAACAAAAATCAAGCCCGTCACAACTTGAGAATATTGTCACGGTCAAGGGACTGGGGTCTGGCTTAAATCTTGTCAGGATGCCGCATTTACCCTCAGCACCTGACCGCGCACATTGTAAGGTTTGAACTCGCCCCACTCTCCCTCAGTTTAACTGGACTACTCTAATTAAACAACAAATCTCAAATAAGGGATACAAAAATAGCGGACAGGCGGAGACCACGGACAAAAGATTAATGCAATAATTAAGGAAAGAAAAGATAGATAGAAATAATATAACATTTATTTACATGACAGTAGGCTGGGCCTAAACGTGCCTGTTAGAACTGACGCTCCAACAGATAAAGCTATTCAGACCACAGGTCTGATGATGATAACTATATGGACATAGAATACCAAAATATAATAAAATAGAATGTTAAGAGAATTAAAATACAATAGAAATTAAACGGGGCCAAGTGAACTTATAAAAACAGGACTGATCCAGAACACGTGGACCACTGGCTAATTGATTATTCTTACAGTTACAGACTAACCCTAGCTCTCCCTACGCAGGTTATCCCCCACAATACAGATCTGAGTTTCACACTAACCTTCTTGATCAGACTGTGCACCTATATGCTACCTCATCCACTTTTCATTACCTCTGGTCCACTGTCCGACTAGCACGTATCATCTAGTCCACACACAGTGACCAGTTACTTAGCACACATACTCACTGTCCGACTAGCACCTTCCTGCCCCAATACCAAAATATAATAAAATAGAATGTTAAGAGAATTAAAATACAATAGAAATTAAACGGGGCCAAGTGAACTTATAAAAACAGGACTGATCCAGAACACGTGGACCACTGGCTAATTGATTATTCTTACAGTTACAGACTAACCCTAGCTCTCCCTACGCAGGTTATCCCCCACAATACAGATCTGAGTTTCACACTAACCTTCTTGATCAGACCGTGCACCTATATGCTACCTCATCCACTTTTCATTACCTCTGGTCCACTGTCCGACTAGCACGTATCATCTAGTCCACACACAGTGACCAGTTACTTAGCACACATACTCACTGTCCGACTAGCACCTTCCTGCCCCAAATCGTCAGGTCTCTAGCTGGCCTAGTCCACGCACAGTGGTGACTTAAACTATTAAATAATAAACATAAAACTATAGGCTCATTCTGCCTTTCTCTGTCTTCACGTGGTAGCACGGCCTGATCCAGAAGTGTAGCGTCACTGCTCCATCACTGTGTGTGTCGGTAGGATTCCTGAGGGGGTAGAGAGCGTGGTCCCTGCTTCCCTGCTACTTTATCAACTTCCCTGGGGTGGTCACTATATCACTACGCCGAGTAGGATCGATGCTAAATATCATTTAGTATCGATCCCATTCGGCTCCAAAATTTAGTATTAAACTAATTACATCATATTTAAAGATACTTCAAATGTAAAAAATAACTGGATACATGTTTATAAATTATAAGACTGACGCCACGTGAGAAAATAGTACAGTGGACTGACATCCAGGAGAGGAGTGTGAGTCCACTGATCCAGGTACCAAATTCGGTCCACAGTGAAACAATTTCGTTCTCAAGTAAATGATAATTCTTGGGTCATCAGGTCAAAACTGATATTTGCACTTGATGAGGCAAGAAGCCGCAATTAAACTATAGAAATAATAAGGCTAAATTAGTCCACTGAACTCAGATCCCGGTAGGAAGAAATACAATGACAAAATACAGGCTGGTAGAGCATTTTCGTCACACCACCCTCTACTCAGCCATTGCACGTCCTCGTCAATGGGATAATATTTAGTAATACTAAATGATAAAAAATGACATATAGAATCGAAAAATAAAATGAAGTGTAATACATCGTATAAAATATAGGTAAAAATGACATAGACTACATAGGATAATATTATTATTGTCTTTAACGGTAGCTGTTGGTTCCTCTGCTGGCTCCTCGGGTCGTGGCTTCCTCGTCTTCTGCTTCTTGTAGGGGGACACTATATATTAGTCTACACGGTTCATGTGACTGTTTGGGGTACACAGGAGCCAAGGGGATGGACTATCAGGCTCCCATGTTGGTAAATGGGGAACGGGAGTCGGCATGACTCTAGTTCCTCCAGTCGTCGGTGCAGCACAGTCAATAAGGGCACGACTGGACATCCACTGTTTTTTTCTTGTTCAGCTATGAATAGTGCGGGAGGCTAGCACTTATTTCATGGGGGGGGGGGGGGTGTAACACAAGGTCTCCGGAAACTGTACCTCCTGAAGATATTTCAGGAAATCACCGTCACAACTCCAGGGATAATTGTCTCATAGATAGTGAATGTTACTCTGGCCTGGGGGTTAGTAGTAAATCTCCCAATGCATGGCGCTCCTCCACTCTCTTGGGGGGTTGTCAACACAAATCTCGCCACACAAATCTCCCACCGCGTGCCTTGTTTTGGAAGTTCCAATGCCGGCACCTCTTGTGCACCATGAAACGACCAGTTACAATCATCCACCTGGAACATAGACTTACAAATATCTCACATAACTGTCAGACTGACATATGTGCCTATTAAGGGGTGGGGGTGGATTAGTTTTAATTGTGATACATTGGTGGATGATCAATTTCCTGGTAAATCTGGTAATATCATTTCTGACAGCAGTGACACTTGTTTTCCTCCGCCTGCCAAAACTTATTAACAGTTTACATGGCAATGCACTCTGAAATGCACCGTTTTCATGAGAGGTACCTTCTACTTGGACTATGCTTGTTCCTATTTTAAATAGGTACTCATTAACAGTAGAAACCCAGGAAAGAATAATCCACCAGAAACATATGGTAGAACATTTCCCCACACTGGTATGACATTTATCTTGATCTAATGATTGTATTATTACACCTGTTCTGGGGGACACTGTACTGGACATTTCTGTCTCTGTCTCTATTTTCTGGTATTTATAACTTGGGACACATAGTTGATCAGTGTCTAATTGATCATCAAACCCCTTGTCTGAGATTTTTTCGTTGCAGAGGGCAGGAAAATTGTGAGATACATGTCCAGCACCCTGAGCTCGGTCTCTGCTATCTACATCACACGGTGTAGATAATGCTACTGGAATCATAGAGATCCGTCTGGCATCACAGCTGCTGGTGACTCCACCCTCAGCTTTGAAAAAGGGTTGTGCAGTGTCAAAACTTAAAGTGTCATCTCGACATACACTATTTGTTTGTCGGGTCGCTGTGATGGGGGTACTATTTGTAATCAGGAGGATTGTACAACCACTCCAAACCAAACACTGTTCAGTAAGAATCAGATCAACTGGCCCATCGTGGTCAGCCTGCAAAAAGTCTAACCCAAGGACAACATCATTATTAGTTATCTCTGCAACTGTCCACTCCCGCTGAATTTTTCTGCATCCCAATTGGATGTTGAACACACCTTTCCCGTCAGACCAAAATGGTCTCCCATCTACTTTACACAGTGTACGGGATGTGCCTAAACTGGGACGACAAAACTTTGGGATTTTTTGGAATAAACTTGTAGAAACTATAGTACGAGTGGAACCTGTGTCAACACAAAATAGAGCATCTACACCACATATTTTTCCAGCAACATAAATACCACCCAATGTGGGCTTCTCTTGGCTAACCCTATTTGTAAATTTGTCTTGGTTGGCTTTAGATGGAGGTGGACTTTGAAAATCCAATATTGATTCCGTATTATTTTGAGTATTAGGTGTACTAATTTTAGCCATTCCTAACAATCCTTTGTCAAAAGGGGTGTGATTGCTAGGCTGAGGACCAGCCATTTGGCCATTAGGGCGGGTACTTAATTGTTTTTTTGAATAATTCATAGGATATGCAGCACGTCTAGGGTCATACGTATTAGGATGAGGGACATGACCTTGTGTCCACACTCCCGAGCATAGTGGCCAAGACCACCACACCGGTGACAGGTTACTCTCTTCACAGCAACCAACTCCTTTTCAAGCTTTGCCAACCTTTCCTCCATCTTTTTCATGGAGTCAGAATCATATAGATCATTTGGACATGTGTCCACTTCACCTTTAGAATGATCGACCAGCAATTCAGGTGGATCACTCTGACCAGAGAGTGTATAGGGTCGCAACACATCCCACCGGCTAGCTAGCCTGGTTCGGGGTGGTTCAATATCACTGGACTCTGACATCATGGTGGTATATCAGGTTGTAGTAGGCAGATAAAGTCTGTCCCTACTAGCAAACACTGATATCAATTAGAGATGCAATAAGACAACCAACTAGCTTCAAAATATAGAGTAGTATGTAGATGTAACGGAGTATTGAGGAGTAGTAATAAGAGAATATATGTCCACACTGAAAAAACTATGTGGGCTATTCTCGCTAAACCACTTCTAGTCAAAATAATCACCAGTAATACATAGCTTTGAACCAGGTTAGTACTGTTAGTATCACAGTGCTGGCTGTAAAGTTATTTAGAAAAACTCAAACATGACAGGATAATAATCTAAATACCACATACGCAGAAACAAACAGAAAACATTTGACAATGATTTGACAAGAAAATGTTAGTCCACACAGGTAACCTGAGTGGGCTGCTCTTGCAAATCCCTGCAATGAAGCTTTATACAAGGAAATGTGAGTTATCTTCGGACTAATACAACTAATGTAACATAGCGGCCGTTGAAGTACTCAAATCAAAACGGAATACAAAAATATAGGTACAATAAACACAAAAGCATTCACAGATAACAAGTATTTGACAAGAAAATCCATGTCCACACAGGTAACCTAAGTGGGCTATTCTTGTCAAAGTACTTGCATGGTAGGAAATATAAATTATTCCCGAACTATTATAGCTAACACCACATAGCGGCTGCGAAGGTAAACAAATCTCAGCATTGGCGCAAAGCTGACGGAATACTATCACAAATGTGACCACAACACGTAATTGAAAACAGTATCATAGACTATATGGTCGCAGTCACAACTGGCCGGCTAATGTCCTGTCTTGTTCAGCAGAAATACACACGAAACAAACTCAAGGTTACAGCACCATCATTCAGACATTCAAAGCTAACATCAACAATAAATCACCAGTGATCAATTAGTAAACTGCAGTGACTTCTTCACAGAATATTGTACTCACTACTAATGTGTGACACTAGTATGAAACTAGTAGAAACATGATGAGGGTTGACTTGAATGAAACATGGGTAGTCGGCCGCAAATATGCATAAGTCAGCAATAAACTAGATCAGTCAATAAAGAATGAAACAATTTCAACTTCATAAAGACAGCTACCAGATAATGAACCTCCTATTAGGCATTCAGATGATACAGTCGCAATATTGAATCATTATGAAAACCTCACTTTAAGATTTTCCAATGCTTCAAAATAAAAAGTAAATCAAAACAGGTTTTCGCAGAATAATCAGTGACAGTCAGTGATGAACTTATAGTTTGGAAATGTAGTATTTGAAAAATATGCACACATTTCCACCAGTCACAGAGGAAAAATATTTCACACTAGTAGACAGGGGTGGTATGAGGGTAGTAAGGAAAAATATACAGTTTAGTGGAAAATGACAAAATATTCACATGAAGCTATGTGAAAAACTCAACTGTGAAAAACTGTGAATACCAGGTAAAATTTTCTGCATCACCAGACAGGAGTGTTATGTGAATAATCAAGGGAAATATACTGTTTATATGATAAAAATAGAAATATTCAGATGGAAAAATATCAAAACCTCAAAATATTTGATCGCGCAGATGAAAATACAGTGTCGTTGGGCCTTTCGGTCAAGTAAAATGTGTAAATTTTACCTGTGAATACCAGGTAAAATTTTCTGCATCATCAGACAGGGGTGATATGTGAATAATCAGGGTAATATACAGTTGATATGATAAAAATAGAAATATTCAGATAGAAAAATCTCAAAACCTCCAAATATTTGTTTGTGCAGATGAAAATATTGTGTCGCTGGGCCTTTCGGTCAAGTAAAATGTGTAAATTTGATGTGTATCATCAGACAGGGGTGGTATGTGAATAACAAGGTAAATATACAGTTTATAAGATAAAAATTGAAAAATATTCACAGGGACATATTATAAAAACTCAAAAATATTTGATGGGGCAGATGAAAAATACAGTCTTGCTGTGCTTTCTGTCAAGTAAAAAGTGTTCAATTTACCTGTAAATACCAGGTGGAATTTTCTGCACTACTAGGCAGGGGTGATATGCCTAATAAACTGGTCATCACCCAGTTCATATGAGAAATTGGGGTAAATAACAGAGATTCAGATATGGATGAACTTCAGATGATTGATTGAAAAAGTAAAATTGTGACTTAAATCTGAGGTAAAATGTCACTTTTCACACTGGTTACAGTGGAAAAAATAGTTGGGCTAGCAGGCAGATTTGATATGGAGATAATTAAAAATATGCAATTTATAGTAGCAAAAATGGACAAAAAATATATATCAACATGCAAATACAAGATACATTTCAAATAATCTATCTTCAACTTAAAACAAATCTGTCTTTTCTTGCCATTATGTGAACTGGACCACAATGATTATAACATATAAAAAGTGTCCCCTGGATGGAGGTAATTATTACAGAGGCTGAGAAATATTATCTCTACTATTCTGTTTGGAGATTCTAAAACAGCAATCAAAATGTGGCCCCCTATTATTATTCTGAATTAAATAAATAATTCTGTTACACGTTTGTGGGTTGGGTTCGATCACAAAATCTGTATCTAAACAGATCACACTTCTGCACACCAGTTTACGATGTCACGGTCAAGGGACTGGGGTCTGGCTTAAATCTCGTCAGGATGCCGCATTTACCCTCAGCACCTGACCGCGCACATTTTAAGGTTTGAACTCGCCCCACTCTCCCTCAGTTTAACTGGACTACACTAATTAAACAACAAATCTCAAATAAGGACAAAAACAGGGATACAAAAATAGCGGACAGGCGGAGACCACGGACAAAAAATTAATGCAACAATTAAGGAAAGAAAAGATAGATAGAAATAATATAACATTTATTTACATGACAGTAGGCTGGGCCTAAACGTGCCTGTTAGAACTGACGCTCCAACAGATAAAGCTATTCAGACCACAGATCTGGTGATGATAACTATATGGACATAGAATACCAAAATATAATAAAATAGAATGCTAAGAATTAAAATACAATAGAAATTAAACGGGGCCAAGTGAACTTATAAAAACAGGACTGATCCAGAACATGTGGACCACTAGCTAATTGATTATTTTTACAGTTACAGACTAACCCTAGCTCTCCCTACGCAGGTTATCCCCCACAATACAGATCTGAGTTTGACACTAACCTTCTTGATCAGACCGTGCACCTATATGCTACCTCATCCACTTTTCAACACCTCTGGTCCACTGTCCGACTAGCACGTATCATCTAGTCCACACACAGTGACCAGTTTCTTAGCACACATACTCAGTGTCCGACTAGCACCTTCCTGCCCCAAATCGTCAGGTCTCTAGCTGGCCTAGTCCACGCACAGTGGAGACTTAAAGTATTAAATAATAAACATAAAACTATAGGCTCATTCTGCCTTTCTCTGTCTTCACGTGGTAGCACGGCCTGATCCAGAAGTGTAGCGTCACTGCTCCATCACTGTGTGTGTCGGTAGGATTCCTGAGGGGGAAACGAGCGTGGTCCCTGCTTCCCTGCTACTTTATCAACTTCCCTGGGGGGGGGGGGGGGGGGTTACTATATCACTACGCCGAGTAGGATCGATGCTAAATATCATTTAGTATCGATCCCATTCGGCTCCAAAATTTAGTATTAAACTAATTACATCATATTTAAAGATACTTCAAATGTAAAAAATAACTGGACACATGTTTATAAATTATAAGACTGACGCCACGTGAGAAAATAGTACAGTGGACTGACATCCAGGAGAGGAGTGTGAGTCCACTGATCCAGGTACCAAATTCGGACCACAGTAAAATAATTTCGTTCTCAAGTAAATGGTAATCCTTGGCTCATCAGGTCAAAACTGATATTTGCACTTGATGAGCAAGGATCCGCAATTAAACTATAGAAATAATAAGGCTAAATTAGTCCACTGAACTCAGATCCCGGTAGGAAGAAATACAATGACAAAATAGAGGCTGGTAGAGCATTTTCGTCACAATATTGATCATTTCATCAGACAATTACGCGAAAGTCAAGCTGAATTGGAAAAATCGAACAACGAGAAAGAATATGTTAAATATAAACTGAAAGAAAGCAACATGTGTATCCACAATCATAAGGGAGCCATTAAGAACTCTACACAGAAACTAAAAATGAAGAAAAAAGAAATTACGAAACTACTGAGACAAAATACGAGTCATTTAGAAGAAAAAAAAAGATTAGGACATGAAATTTCCTGGTTGACAGACAAATTAAATCAACGGAATAAGTCTGATGATGAAACAACAGTATATTACAATGCTGGGGATACTGATAATTCCGCGACTTGCACAACAGTATTATACAAAAAACATTCCGCCACAACGAAAGGCAAGAAACCTAGAAAGAAACCGACAAAAACAAAGCAACCGCAATCCTGTAGACCTAGTACGACATCTACTCCTGTACTGACTGATAACGCCGTAACCACTAGGCCTAAAACCGAAGTCGCAATTTTGAGAAAATCAGCAACTCCTAGGTCTACATTGGATCATACAAAAGCAACGAAAGTGAAGGATGAAGGTGATAAAACGCAAGGTGAAACTACTTTAAAGGGACTGGCCCAGGCTAAAATCATCAAAACATCGGTGATTTTATTTCGGGTTCTTAATATGACCATATGATGTAAACATGTACATAGACTAGAACTGCAAATTTTTATAATTTTTGTGCTGCCCATTCACCAGTTAGGCTAGATATAGAGACGAAATTCACGCATTTCCTATTTTTGACATGGTTGTCAATAATTAGAAATCAGGAATTTCGTCTCTATATCTAGCCTAACTGGTGAATGCGCAGCACAAAAACTGGGCGCAGGGGTTGATCTACCCAGTTCATAAAAAAGGCGATAAATCAGATGCACAAAACTACCGAAAAGTTTCTCTGATTCCCTCTCTTGCTAAAGTTTTTGAATCTGTACTAGAAAATAGATTGTCATATAAAAACTTAATGTGCTGTGACGATGATCCCCTACAAAGCGGCTTTAAAAAGGATTGTAGGTCATCAGATAATTTATTTGTGTTGTACAATCTCGTTGAAACGCAAAAATCACGTAAAAACCTCTCTACGTTTGTTATATAGATTTGACCGAAGCTTTCGATTATTTAAACAGAGATGCACTTATCGTGAAACTGCAGCAGCGCAATGGCGAAGGAAAAATTCTGAATACAATCAAATCTACGTTTCATAAATCTAGCATTCGAGTTAAATGGAATGAAAAGATTAGCAAGCCTTTTAACAACCGATATGGTGTTATGCAGGGAGGTGTATTAAAGAATCATTCAGCTTCAAAACGCGCATGCCTGGAACAGTCAAGTGTAGGCCAACAGTAGCCTATTGAGTACAGATTTACGGCATTAATATAGCCACTGAACTGATTACAAGATACTACTCAAACGAGACATTGATCCAATGCTGTTTTAATGTTAGGTCAACGTCTGCGACGCTGGCCCAACGCAAGACATTTGTATGACATTTATGCAATGTCGGCCCAACGTCTTTGACGTTGGTCCAACATTGCATAAAGTCATACAAATGTTTCGTGTTTACTGGGTGACAATACAAACTTGGGGGTCAAGCAGTTTCCAAATCCCCGCAGTAATACAGTCAGTTTGTTTGCAACTAGGCGACCAAGTAGGGGCAAAAGACAAGGGCTTTGAATTATTAACTCATAGATGTCGCTCAAGTATACATGAACTTGCTGTGATTTGAGAACTTGCTCTTAATGAGGCTTTGGGTATGAAACGCATATTTAGTATTATTATGGAATAGGGCCTTGGCTTACCCACGGGCACTATTGCCTTCTGGGGGACCCTTGTCCCGCGAATTTTGACAGTTGACTACACCTTTAAGCCCCAAACTTTTCAACGAATTTCTACAGGATCTCAGAAAATATTTAAATCCCAAATATGGCCTTAAGATAGGAGACTTATACCTTGTTTATCTCCTATTTGCAGACGACATAGTCCTCTTTTCAGAATTTGCGGTGAACCTACAGGCACAAATTGAATTATTTTTTAAGTACTGTGAGATTTGGAATCTGATGATGAGCATCGCTAAAAAAATTGTGATATACCACCAAATATATGCCAAGCATTCTTTTTCCTTCACACTGGGCGAAAATGCCCTAGAAATAGTGGACAAATATAAATACTTAGGTATTTGGTGTAGTAATAATAAAAAAATATTTGTAAAAAAAACATTCGTATCTGGCTGAACAAGCTCGGAAAGCAATTTTCACAATACGAAATTACAGTCACAGCTCAGGACACCTTACTCCTAAATTATCTTTAAGAGTATTTGAAGCGCAAATAGAACCCATATTGCTGTATGGTAGCGAGGTACTATTTATTGGTAAAGCAATATCTGACTTTGAGATGGTTCATTTATCATTCTTAAAAAATATGCTGGGAGTCAAACAACATGGGGATACAGGAAGGTATCCCCTCTTTTTAAAACAACAAATTCTAGCGTTGAAATACTGGATTCGCCTGATCTTCTTGCCTAAAAGCTGTTATTTGAGAATCGTGTACAATTCACTGGCGTCTCTTGATTTTATTGGTGAAACTAATTGGTGCTCTCACATCAGGTCATTATTATTCTGAACAAACCACTGCGATGTTTGGAAAAATCACAGGGTCGAAAATGCCAATCGTCTCCCCAAACAAGTTAAATTATGCTTGATTAATATATATAAAGCTGATTGGTCGAACAAAGCCCGAAACTCCATAAAATTGCGAACGTACATAAAGTTTAAATTCGACCACTCGCTAGGAGAATATCTGTTTTACATCCCCGACACAAGGTGGATAAAGGCGCTATCAAGATTGAGAATGAGCTCACATATGCTAGAAATTGAACGAGGAAGGCATGTCAAGCCGCAAAAAATACCACTAGAACAGCGCACGTGTCAAAGATGTACATTAAACCCTGTTGATAACGAAATTCATTTTTTAATTACTTGCTCTTACTTCGCTACGCAGCGAACTAGTTTACTTGCCGAAAGCAAACTACTCAACAGTGAATTTGACTCGCTCTCAAACGATGACAAATTTATATATATTATGTCATCTACACATCGACCCTTAGTGATATGCTTAGCAAAATACACCTATAGCTGTTTTTAAACCTTAAGCGTGTCGCATACCTCCGCTTTATAAAACGATTGGGGCGTAGGGTGACTGGTGCGGCTGGTGATTCCTCTAATCATCCACTCATGAAATCATCCATGTTGTCGGGGGATCAACATTGTGGTATCAGCGACTGGTGCGGCTTGTGATTCCTCTAATCATCTTGGTGTTTCGAGCTGACGTCAGTTAATGCATTTTTTAGATTGTTTTTTAACATGTTAAATGTAACTAATATTATTATTTTCTTCTTTATACATACTCTCACTCATTATGTAATTACTCGGTTTCTACGCTTTCCAGAGGTTTTTTGCTATATGCAGTAGCTATTTTATCTCTGGTTTTGGAGCGGGAAACTTAAAAATATCATGCCAATGCTGTTTAACTGTAGGTTGTTTTAAATAGTTCTGATGCATATTTTATTTACCCTGTGCTTGTTTTATTATATAATGTCGTTTGATTTTAACATGTTTATGTTAACTTAGCATGTATATTTTACCGAACTAATCCTGTTTTATATAGTCTTGTACATATGTTCATTTTAATGACGCATAAGTCTGCATAGACTTACCGTCGTCAATAAATATCCATCTATTAAATCCGTTTCACCTGTATAAATTTGAATTCAGCAGTAATGATGATCGTAAACAATGTTATTTTTTAGCTTGATCAATGTTTACGTATTTAAAACAGAACAGAAACCAACTATTCTTTCTTAGTGTTAAATCAGAACTAAAAGTTAAAATCAAATTAAGATGTCGATAAAACAAATGAAATAAACATGCTACCCAGATCATGATTAGCATTCAGCTCTGTAAAAAAAACTACAGTATTATGGTGTACAGTAAATATCGACATGTAGGCATACTAGCTGTGAGATCAAATCATGTGATACACTATATATATTTACACACAAGCTGTAAATTCAATGGTGGATATGTCCTTAATTGCATTTGTCTTTGTTTAAAGCGTGAATACGTCGTTGAACGAACTCTTCAATCTATCACACAAATAATTCGGTTATTTATTATTATAATTTATCATCATCTGTGTCATCATCGTAAGAAGAGCTAAGTGCCTCTTCATCATCGTTATTATACATGTTTGTACAGTCCTGCAAAGTACATGCATCTGTACATTTCAATCTATTCTCAAGACATTGACACTGTGGCAGCTTGCAAGTACGCTTACAAGTAGGCCTACACGAGAGGAGATTTAGCACATCATCTGGAGTAGAATAACCAGACATCCATTCAAGTTTGTATCATAATTAAGCATCCAAAATGCAGCCGTGATCATCATCAGGACGAGGGATATCTGGACAGATAACCTAACTCCTGTGACATAAACCTGCATGCTGGTATACAGCTATCTCCACATGATGCCCTTCTTATCCATGAAAATTTTGATATCACACGTTATTGATTTTGGACAATATAAACGGCATGTGAATTCTTGGAGTACGTCATAGAGATCTGGTGACACTGCCCAGTTTCTACCGAGATTTGCCAATGCATCTCTAAATTTTGTGATTGTTTATGTGGTGTGTCCAGGCACCAAGCTTAATACCTTGACCCGAAAAGGAACCTATGGTGTCGCATCCTGTGTAACAATGTAGCCCTATAAGTGCATCTTCATCTATCCAGTTGTCTGCTACCGGCAGACTCCTTGATATCACGTATATGTGCTATGTGTTTAGAACCCCCTCTTCCCTGCCCAACTCCTGCTGGCCAGACAATCTGACCTGAGTGTGACCTCCATACCACAGTCAGTCAGCCGGTGACGTCATAATGAATATTCATGATGCTCGCACCCCCTCCATTTCGTACAAGCCTTACACACACCTGTTGTCAAGGTCAGACTGGTAGTCTGACGGTCTGACCTGACTGGGCAGGGTGTATAAGTGTAACCCTATTAATGTAGTCCATTAACGTAATATCCATCAATCTCTGTCGAACCCTAGTACCACTTTGCACATATAAATGACTCTGTATGTTCGTGCTAAATGCAAGGCAAATAATGAAGATATCAGTGACCTCTGCCACAAGAACAACATCATTGCAGGTCTAATATTCAGCGGCATGTTTTCATGAAACAGCATACGCGTATCTGCTTCTTCAGTTGTACCAGCTGAAAGATTAATTATATCGCAAGGATAATGGCTGAAAATCTGAATGAATATTATATGGAGTGTCGATTTCAATAACACTGCACAGCTGTTTTATGGCTGTACTTCTATATTCAGCATTGAGATAGTATTTAGGCCTACTCACTGCAGATGGTTTTGTGCTTAAACCTTTAAGACCACCTGCATTTTGGAGTATCTTTGTTAGTGGTTTCTTCAATAGTTTCGTCAAAAGGTATTCGACCAAGAGGGTTTCTTTGCTAATCTGAACGCTGAAGCCTCCACCTGTAAAATATTTGTAAATTTTCGGGTGTTCCTCTGGAAGTCTTGTCATTTGAGAATTGTATAACTCATATATTTAGCATAATTTTGCCTGTCGTATGCAAAACACCAAGACACCAAAAACACCAATCGTGTACAGATGTAAATGACAATTACCTTCTCTGGATGAATGAAGTAATCTGAGCATGATTTATAAAAGGTCTATGTATAACAACCAGAATGCCGAATGAATAGTTTTCGAATAGGTATACATGAATGATTTATTCGGCGAAATATTAGATCATTTCCAAAACATCAAAAACGGATTACTTGACCCAAATTATGTCAGAAACGATATATTATGGATTTTTGTAGGACACATAGATGAAAATATTATAGTTAATATTTACTTTTTTGTTTCAGAGACCCCCCCCCCCCCTCTCTTTCAAACTGAGAATACTGCCCTTAAGCTACCGTTCTGAAAGGGCCATCATACTTTTTTACACCCCTCATATATGTATCTAACTGAAAATCGCAACAGAGGTAGTCACCCCAATTGGTACTAAATCGTGAAAAATCGGCCCCTGGCCCAAAGACTAGTTTGTGCCTTTCGGTTTTGCACGGTAGAACTAGCAAAGGTAAATTAGCTCATAACAATAGCTTATCAGAAACAAACACAAAAATTATATCGGACCAGGTTTAACAATATTTCATTGGTGGACTTCATTGGATCAGCCGCCCACCGATATTGTTGTTACCCTGCTGTGTTGCAATATGGGGCACTCGGCCTATCAACAGAAAGTGATTTAGGAGAGATGCTGATATACATGTATACCGTAATCATTCTGTAATTTCGCATTGCCCGACGGACAAAAAAATCAATTGAATATCACCAACACTAATTAGCTGCTGACTGGAACACATTCCACATCGTCATCAAAATGATCATTAATTACTTTGGGGAGATGTAATATTTCATGTGGAGTGCCACAAGGGTCCATCTTGGGACCTCTACTTTTTATTATTTACATAATTGATTTATCCAACATATTTACATTTCTATGTGCTATGTACTATTATCTTTGCAGATGATACCAATAGATTTAGATGTAAAAACATTGACGATTTAGTAAAACAAATGATTTCGGAGTTGTCTAAAATTATAATCTGGCTAGGAGTCGACTATATATATACACATAACAAACAGTCATTTCATGATGTTTGTCACAGGAAATCATAGTTTACGCAAACATAATGCAATAAATCAAGATATTAGCATTAATATTATTCCAATTGACAGAGTATATTCAACTAAATTCCTTGGTATATATATATAGATAGTAAAATAAATTGGTCAGAACATAGAAAATATATCAGAAGTACAGAGGTGTGGGGCAGCACATCTGACAAATATTTATTACCACCATAAAGACTGCAAAAAAGTCGGAGAACGCAGTGAGTCGCGGATAATTTTTGACATGTCAACAAATGCCAACGTTCTCTAACGTTTTTGGTGGAACGGCCGATGACCGTTCTGTGAGCGTTCTAGACGGTGGACGGTTGTTAGAGGTCGGTGGGGGTCTGGATGAAAATGCAGACGGGCGCACGATGGACGGTGGAAACCCAGCGAGCGCCCTCCCGACGCTCCCCAAGCGGCCTCATAATAATCTATGTAACGTTCTTGCTGTGCTCTGCCAGCGTTCATTGGCGTTCACACACCGTTCTCATAAGTCTTTGCCGCCCATCTGCCGATCTGAGCGTTCAAGTACCGACCGATCTTGTACAGTCCTCTGAGGGGGTATACAAAGGTGATTCCTCTGAGCTACTCTTCACTTGCTCACATGACCTCACATGACCATGAAGAACAAACTGAAGAGCCTGTAGCATTAAGTGCATGTTTGCTGTTCTGCAGAATGAAGCTGTCAAGAATTATCTTGACATGTACCTGTACATGAAGGAACAAAAGAAGCGATGTCGTCGAATTTGCTGGACCCGGTGTAACAGTTTCAGATTACCCCTGTTCAGGTTAACCCCGGGGGTAATCTGAAACTAGTTTCCAGTTACCCCCTCCAGTTTCAAATTACCCCCTCAATTTTACCGGCTAACTTTCAATGGTGACAATAAATTATATTTTATATATTCATCACATGGCATTGGGACATTTTTTAGCGACACTTTATTCCCCATAGGTATAACCCTTTCTTCTCTGGGGCAACCAACGAATATTAATATGCTAACAAGCGGTTTAAAGCACTTATAGCCCTTCAATCTCTCTGTCACCTAACGAGAAAAATTCTTAGCACGAGGTGTCGAAACACTTAGTTTTATATAACCCTTTGATCCTATGGGAACTAACTGTTTGCGCGAGGTGTTGATACACTTATATCTCCATGTAACGATTTGATTTCTATGGCAACTGGTAAAAAAAAGTTATTAGCACGATGTCTGAAAACACTGTAATCTCCATATAACCTTATGACTTCTGGGGTCAACTGACGAAAAAAGTATCGCGCTGTTATTGTCGTTATTATCTATCGATTTATCTATAGCAGATGTAACTTTGGCCATGTTTTGGCCTGTTTTGAAAAATGGTGCCAAACTCTCTATTTTCGTATGACTCTATAATTATTTTCAGTGATACAATAACCACAAATTGAGCTTAAGGGGTTAATACAGATGACCACGGAGCTTAAGAGGTTAATCCAGATAACGAGGGAGATTAAGGGGTTAATGCAGATGATTTACGCATATAGGGGCCTACCTTGCCCGCATGCTTACGGCATAATTATTAAGCAATGCCTGTCATTTCCGGTGCATAAAAAATCGAACGCACACACTGCGGCGCCTCACTCTTGTGAACGTTGACCATGTTGCGCAAGTGGGTGGCCCACCCATGTTGTCCCCAGCGCCCCACCCACGAGACCGTGCCGAGTGGGAGAGATTGCTCTGGTCACAGAATGGGCCCACCATGCGAATCGTTTACTTTAATCTAGGTCTAACGGTACTTAAAAAGTCACCAATTATCATATTTGGCGTGTAGCCCCTAGAAATGGCCGGGTGAAAGTTTATTTTCCTAGTTTCAAAATACCGGGGGGTACTTTGAAACTAGTTTCAACGTACCCCCCGGTACGCTGAAACTAGTGTCAACGTACCCCCGGGGGGTAATGTGAAACTAGGGGAGGTAACTTTAAACTTGCCTTTTTCTAGTTTCAGCTTACCGGGGGGTACGTTGAAACTAGTTTCAACGTACCCCCTGGTAAGCTGAAACTAGTTTCAACGTACCCCCCGGTATGCTGAAGGGGGGGGTACGCTGTCACGGCTACACCGGCCCTGGATACTGCGTCGCCCTTAGTTTGGTCAGTACGATCAGCTTATAATAGAGCTACTATACAGCGATAGGATGAGGCTGCCTTCATCAACTGCATGAGGATGTTCGATGAGCTCTTACATCGAATATCCCCGCGAATCACGAAACAGCACACTTCATTCTGGGCTCAGCGACCAATCTATATAAAATGTGACGTGTTCGTTAGACGAACGCTAGACAGACGGTAGTGGAACGCAGAGGACTGTACATGGACAGAGGAGGTGCGGCCGAAGGTCGTCGAGGCGGTGGCAGAATGGCAGGATATCGTTGTAAGACGCAGTAAAAACGTTGACTGGGCGATACATGAACGGTAACAGGAGGACGCCGTGAACGGCGGAAGGACAGTACATGATAATGGACGTAATCTGATCAGCGGATGAGAAGATTTTCCTAACTTTTCAAAACGTTCTCCAACGTTCTGCTCAGAAAATAATTTTTCACGAACGCAGTTGGGACGCTGGACAAGAACGCTGTATTGAGACAGGGCCGTTAAGGACAAGTAAGCAGCAGATACGCAAATCGTTAAAAATAATGACCTCCCAGCCATAACACCCGAGTTTGCCGCATTAATGTTTTCAATACATTTGTGGTGAAGCTTGCATTTGAACTTATTTTCCAACAAATTTTCTGGAAATCAGTCATCCAACTGATGCCACTAACTGGCTGCTTAGTAACGTTACTGCAAATCCTTCAAATACTTCAACGAAGTGTTATTTAATATCTCTTGTGGATTCTACCTTCTTTTAATATGTCTCATAAAACACTGATTATGACCTGAGTCTGGTCAAAGCTGGGTTTGATTAATATTTAACAGCTGAGACTATAGCATATAAAGTGTTAATGGAGACCCTCCTGTGCCATGACGTTTTTCTCATGCACTCAGCAGGTGTCGCTTGTTCGCCTAATTATTCACCGGTAGGAGTGGGCGATAATCGGATGTGTGGACGAGAAGAATGATTCAACCATGTTAATGTACGGGACACACTTTCGTGCACAAAATTATCATGTAAGCAAAGTTAGGCTAACACTCACGTCCATTTGTAAACGTGTCTGACAATATACTGCGATATAATTATAAAGACGTCTCGTGATTAAAATGTTGTAAGCCAACTTATCTCTCAAAGTGAGATCTGCTGCTACTTAAAATTATAACATAATATGCAAACCCGATGATAGGTGGAGGGGCGATGGATTTATCCACCGTAAGAGAGATTATCCACCGTGGACATGTCAGTTTTATCTTTTAGACCGTTGGTCATACCTTTATTTTTTTTCTATGGTGTTAAGATGTTTTTGCTGGAGATCAAAATGTTGTGCCAATATATTTTCAATGATGAACGCATGATGCTATACAGTGTTGGAGTGGTGTTGTTCCATAAGTCTATATAGTAGACCAACATTGAACAGACATTGGGCCACACATAAGGCAACAGCAACTTAATGCAGTTGGCGTCCTTTGGTTCTGAGAGAGCAAGCATGTGACTGTGTCACGGGGGCAGTTGGTAATTAGTTACTCAGTTAGTCAGTCAGGCAGTTGAGAGTAGTCTCTTTGTTCAAGTCCAGGGCGGACTATGTTATGATTGATATTGGAAGACGTGAATTGAACCTGACATTGTAATGGAATTGTGTATCAATTGTGAACTGTGTGCTGATAATTATATGTATTCCACACAAAGAACAATAAATAATGGAATTGATTAGGAACCTCTCACTTGGAAGATCATTTACTAAACCTATGAAATAATGTAGATACAAACATCCCAGATCCCCGTATGAGTAAGTCAGTCATCTTCTTTGAAAATAGGAGACATCAGTGGCGATAAAATCTCTTTTATTGTTTATTAGCAGCCCTAATTTACTACACACCCTTCTCTATAAGAAAACGCCCCCGATTTACTCAGTCTCACCAATGAGTTATTCATGGCAATAGTTCAACAGCTAAAGGTCACCGTTTGTTCAGAAAAAAGAGAAAGAAGTCCGCCTGTTGTGTTTATCAAGTACCCAGCAAACACGAGACGTTGCGACAATGCTGGTTTGATGTTGGCCCACCGTCTAAGATGTTGCCCCAACATAAAACCAACATTTTCCCAACGTCTCGTGTTTACTGGCATTGGTAAGTAGTTACGCCATTTTGACTTTGCAGGCTGGAGTAGTCTGGTCCGTCACGTCGCTATTCATACTAGCTTTCACCCGTGCTACGCACGTGAACTACATCTATTCTGTGAAACGCAGTGACGTCACTCTTTGAAAACAAGGTTATATAGCACCCCCTCCCCCATACTTCATTCTGTGAAACGCAATGACGTCACTCGGTGAAAACAAGGTTATATAAGAACCCTCCCACATACTTCAGTGTATTAGCCAGCTCGGTGAAAACAAATGAGATCGAGATCATTGAGTTTCACAGAATTGAATAACTGAATCACTGTGTTTAGACCAGCTTTGGGTGGAGCCTAAACTGGATAGATGAACAGGTGTGAACATGAAAACTTAATTCCCGAGTTATTTTCCGAAATGGTGCTCTGTACCTTAACCAGTGATCCTGGTCAATTCTACATGACGGGTGGGTCGAGGTTGTAGGCACTGACAAGCCCATAATTTAATTTTGTGAACGGCGGTGGATATATTTATCTTTTCATTCTTAATTATTCATTTCTGAACACTTTAGTACACCTGTGCACCTGCCTACTGTTAGATTGGGCAGTTTACTGTTGTAGAGAAGTGTACGTGTTTCGCTAGGGAAATAATACATTGCAGCCAAATGCGATAACCAGGAGTAGATAACTTAACCGAAGTATTAAATTTTCATCCACTTGAAATTGTATCTTCCTCCAGCGACCTACAACTTTAATTGGGTAAAAATTGTATGTGTTTAATTTGAGACCAAACATTGTCAGAGCTTGATCTTTAAAGGAGCTGGGTCGTTATGCTTCACTGAACCATAGTGTATACATTGCGGTGCACCCCACTCCTGGACGTTGATCATGCTGCGTATGCGTGCCATTGCATTGTGCACCAACAATGTTTACTCAGCGAATAATGAAGGCCCACCCACTTTAAGCTCTCATTTAATTCCCAGTGATTTAACCTGATAATAAAACAGAATAAAACGACTATTGTTGTGCTCAGCGGTGAAAGGGTTAAATTAATCAAAAATAAAACAGGAGTTTTTGGACTCCGAGACCCGACATTAGGCCGTTTGAGTGCTAGGGACAAAAATTTGGCGCAATATTTTGTAATCATAGCTGTATTGGTCTTCCTCATGGGTCAGAATTCTAAATGTCCGGGATATAATTGAGGGAAGACCCAAGGAGGTAAGTTAAAATATATCTTTAACGTTTCTTCCTTCCACCACCATGGCCGGTGCTGGCCAACATCCATTCAATACTTGCGAGTGAATTGTGCTGCCGCGTGTATCTACGATGTGTTATCACCGCTGCTTTCACGTTAGAGTTCGGGGTTCGTCTCCCGGTCTCAACGGTTTGAAAGAAACAAAAATGTTTCTTCTCATCCACTCGTAAAACTTAGTATTGTGGGGAGCCTCTGCGACCGAGAGGTAGCGTGCTCGGCCTCAGACCGCCAGGGTTTAATTTTCGGATCGTGTGTCTGGAGAGCAGTGTCATCTCAATCATCTCACAATCCTCAGGAGGTTCTCCTGGCCCAATTTAGCCTGTATGTGCACGAAAGTGGCCTAAATCCCGATTCATTTCATCTGTGTCTCTACGATGTGCCTCGTACACACGCTCGCCTGCAATTGAGAATCGGACAGGGACACCACTGTCCTAGTGGCCGAGTCAACCCGCTCCCGAGTCTGGATATTCAAATTAGATGTATTTTGAATATAAAGACTCCAGAGCTGGTTGACTCGGCCACGACCCAGCAAACACGAGACGTTTACCCAATGTTGGTTCAATGTTGGAACGACGTCGTAGACGGCGGGCCAACATTGAACCGACATTGGGTACGCGTCTCGTGTTTGCTGGCTAGGTGTCCCCGTCGATTCTCAATCGCGGGCGAGCGTGCTCGTACACACGGTGTAATTCTACCCACCCAATTCCTGTTCAATATTGGGCCAGCGTCGCAGCCCATTACTGGTTCAATGCCGGTCAATCACTACGACGCTGCCCCAACACTACTCAAACAATGGGTCTGCTGTATATTTCGCAGCAGCACCCCAGCAAGCACGTGGCATTCACCCAATTCTGTTTCAATGTTGACCTACCGTCTTCGACGCTGGCCCAACATTGAAGCTGCATTGAGTTATTTACCCGTATTTGCTGGGACTAGGACATTTCTAAGCGTGTCCTCACCCCGAGCCAGAAAAACCACCACCCAGATAACACGATACTTTGGCTCATTGCTGGCCTAATGCTGGGCCACCGTCTGCGACGCTGGGCCAACATTATTGCAATCTAATCTATTTAAGCTCTAATAACGAATATAATCGTGGATATATTTTTTCTAAACAGTTTTTAAACACGCAACTTTTTATCCTAGCGACCTCAAACGTTATATTTGACTTGTTCGTAAGGACTGTTTCTCAGAAATGTCAACCGTTTCCTACACACGACACTCCGTCTATCCGCAAAATAGGATACAGATTCAGCACAATAAACTTAACAGGCTCCTGGCCACCGTCCGGGCTTAAGTATCTTCCAAATGACGCAATAATGACGCTAAGTGACGCAATAATGACGTGTATATGGCTTATTAGAATAAGGACACAGGTCTTTGTGTTTGTGATATAAGAATTGACCGGAAACAAAATCACAGCGGTCACTATAAAAGTATAATTTAGTCCTTGGCTCATTCCAGAGATAATGTATACAGTGCTTTCAGTAAGATTTATAGAGATCAGACTAAAAGTTTATAAGAAAACACACATTTACAGGTAGTGGCTTAACCTGTTCATAAACCAGGGAACCCAATCGACTCACATGTCATAGCACCACTGCAGCTACCAATCTTTCAGTGAGCTACACGACAAGATGTCCCTTGACGTTGCAGGTCGCGCGAGAGGCACACACCTTCAAGAAGTATTAGAGTTTGAATCTATCAATAATTATGGATTCAAGGCATGTTTACATATTATACCGACAAATTCGTCTAATTTATAAAGTGTTCCTCTCATTTCTGATTCCATGTGTTTCTTTCCGAACTACCTAGTTTACCGTTTACAACGTTAAGCCAGTGTTGCGCGGTACAGGTCTAGTTCATAGAGACAAATCCTTTAACTTATATCACTGCTCCTTTCAACTTATATCACTGCTGCTCCGCCCGCAGATCTTTTGATATTGGGATGACCTTATACCTATCAAAGAAGATGAAAAAAAACAAGAAAAAAGAGACCTTGTTAAAAATTAGGCTGATTACCCCTGGATTCAGGAGGCTGTGTCCCTGTGTACAGGTGATTTGCTAAACTAATCTAATGTAAATATATCAGGCTAAGGCATATACTATGTACGTAGGTTTAGTCCATCATGTTTATATGTGTTTTAATCAGTTCTGCCTGCCTGCCTGCCTGCCTGCCTGTAAACTTTAAAATATTTCATTCTAGAAGTCAGAGCAGTGTCTGTGATCTTTCCAACTGGGATACTGCTATACACAGGTGCCTGGCAGTGACCATGACTTGATCATTGTCTCCCTTACGTTACCACTGATGATAAAAAGGCAGAAAAATAAAGCAACCAACCTTGATTAAAATGTGTCCTCTGCTTGTGCCACTCAGTTACTTTAAACACGTTTTTGTACGTCATTATATGCATTTCGCTCTAAATGTGGTAAGTGGGTAAGTAGGGCGTTTCCTCATAATTATCATCTAGACAATATTAATGTGCATTGTATACATATTAACAGATTACCGTTACAATTACTAGGTGGTAGACACAGACCATTTTCAACAAGAAGTTGGCTACGCAGAAAATAGTGCATCCTTTTTTATCCTTTGAAAAATATGTTTCACAATGTAGTGTTGATCTTACCTCTTGAAGCATGGTTCAGCTTACGAGTTATTATATTCATTATGTTGTGCATTATGTTTTCTCAAGCCATTATAAGTATGGCTCCGGACCGCACGTGAGCTTTACAATTTGGATCCTGTATACGTTTAGAACCTAACTGTGATGCCTGAGAGCCAGTACATTTGAATGGAGTTACTCCGCATTCATAAAAAAATCATACCTATCTCTAACCTTTGTTTTTTTGTCAAAAACACTTGAGAAGGTAGTGTCATCCCAACTACAGGATCATGTGAAGACCTACAGCCTTCATGACAAGTTTTAGTCTACATACAGACCAGCCCATGCTACGTATCACAAACGACCTGATACTTGCTGCGGATGATGGACAAGCTGGATGTCTTGTACTCTTGTATCTTAGCGCCGCGTTCGATGCCATTGATCACCGTATTCTCTTGCATAAACTGTCATCACGATTACATCTATCAAAGTCTGCCGTGCATTGGTTTGCATCGTACCTAGAAGACCGGTACCAGAAGGTGGTGATCGGAGATGAAACATGCAGTAATTTCAAACTGCAATACGGAGTTTCGCAAGAGTCTGTTCTAGGACCCTTGCTTTTCACACTGTATACAGTTGATTTAGGTGAAATTATCAAGAAACACGGACTAAGTTATCACATGTTTGCAGACGACACATAATTGTACATTTTTTTCTCGCTCACAACCACGGAAACATTCATGCAGCGACTGGAAGCTTGCATTCGTGACATACATATTTGGATGGTAAAAAAATGAAGACAGACATACAGGAAGACAGACATACAAGGCTGGATTTTCGTCCAAACATCTCTGAGACCATTGCAAATTGGTAGAATAACCATTCTTCGTGCAGAGAATGTGAAGAGTCTTGGAGTGACAATGGACAGCAGACCCTTAACAAACATATCAATGCCGTTTGCAGTGCTGCTTCTCTGCACATCAGAAACATTTGAAAGATTTGTCATCTTCTGACTGAATCGATCACTGAAAAGTTGGCACCTGCTCGACTGGACTATTGTAACAGCATCCTGTATGGCCTACCCAAGAGGCTTATTCAGCGTTTACAGCGTATTCAGAACACCGATGCACGCCTGGTGACACGCACCAATCGAGATGATCATATGACACCAGTGCTTGAAAGCCTCCATTTGCTACCAGTGCATGAGCGAATCATCTTTAAGGCACTGCTGCTCACGTACAAAACAATCCATGGCACGCGCAATCATATTTATCCGAGTTAGTTTCAAGCTACACTCCAAGCAGAAGCCTTCGCTCATTATCAAAAAGCCTTTCTTGTCGGTGCAAGACTAAACTCTTACAGTACGGAGGTAGATTATTTTCAGTGCAGCGCGAAAACTGTAGAACGGACTCCCGGATTCAGTGCGGAAGTGCGAATCTTTAGATCAACAGCGCCTTGAAGAAGCATAATTTTTGTAACGCCTACCTTTAATTGTCTGTAAAGCGCACAGAACACTTTATGTGCGCTGTAGAATAACTTATTGTTATTCATTATTATTCACATAACATAATTGTTTCTCCCTCTTTCGATCTGACATCCGATTCTCCACACAACACACGCGTTATATTTGATGGATGCTCAGCGATAAAGAATCAGTGCCACAAGGTTAGTTATCCCAATGTTATGACTATCATTTTATCAAAAAGATATTTGAATTTGAATAACAAGATTTTATCAGCATTTAATATAAACCATCAATAGCTGCAAATACAAATTAGCTATAAATTCAACACAAGTATTGTTGGGTTTGTAGCTAATAGTGTAATTAATAATCCTTCAAATGTTGGATTCGATCTTTCGAGTCCCTTTAATTCAAATATTTAAATTATGTTAATTCATATCACTGATCTACAACGAAAATATAGATAATGAAATGATAGAAAACGGGTGAACAGGCACAGCGCGCTTGATCCATGATAATCGTAGTACAAATCACGTGATCAGCTCGGTCATGCGCAATGACAATGGTTCACACTTCCTGTGCCACTCGCTGAGGTCGAAGCATCGGGTTAAGGCTGGGTAGACTTCTCAAGACGTTCGCCCATAATTGACCCGATGCCTTGTGTCTGTTGACTGATGGTAAATTAAAAGACACGCTTTCTTCGGGATGCTACGAAGGGATGCTGTGCAGAGATGCTGCGCGCGGGTGTTGCGAACGCATTTGATTACGTTACGCATGACTTGACAGACAGATGTGCCCTGGATAAAAACAGAATCTGTTCCACCAAAAACAATTGTCGCTAATAAACAGACTGACTATGTTACCACATTACTAATCAATTTTGAGGTTTTATGTTTATATCTGTTGACGTTTACCTAGGGAGGCTTTATTAACTCACGTCGTAAGCCTAACTAAGTAAAGTTAGTGATCAGAGAGTTTATCGAGGAGAATTCCCGATACACTATTATTGTGTCCGATATTTTACAATAGACCGTATCCATGTACAGCACCTTTATATTTAGTGAGTCGTGTGTGTAATGTAATTCTGTGCTGAAAGCTGTCAGATGTAACTGCAATAAAGAAGATTGAAACTTCATTTTTTCATAATGTCAAGTAAATTTATGGTATACATGTAATTTCCAGCTATGATTATCTCGGATTCCGACTTTTAAAATGAAGCTAAGAGTGTACATAATTCCTCAGTGAATTGCTCATAATTTGATTCAAATTTTTAAGTGGTCTACAAATCTAATATATAGATAATACTTTTAAATAAATCATCACCATCAGCTGTCCTTCCCATATTATAAGAAATGTGAATCAATTTAATTGAATAGTTATAAATGTTAAATAAATATATTATAAGTCTCCCTTTTCACTTGAGACTGTGATACTAAAGTATATTCCGGTGATTCTAATAAAGAGATGTCATCATTACCTGGCAGCCAACTCTCCTGCACACATATTGCATAGATCTGGCATTCACTTTTCAATAATTTCCTTTATGTAATTTATTTATTTAAAAGGTACCAAGTGTCATTTTGCAAAGTGGGCATGCTAAGTCATTTTTTATGAATAAAATAAGTCGACTGAGCAGCCCTACAGGTCACAACTGACAGTATGCACATACGTGTTGTTGCTAAAAAGATTAAATCTTCATTCATGCAAGGTCGCATTACAAAACCATCACTCAACATAATATAGAATCTCATTCAATTGAAATATAGCTAAAAACCTTTAAAATTTGTTGTAGCCTACTTAAAAAAAAATTATATATTTTTTCTAACCCTTTGCAAATCATTTTGTCGTGAATGGTATCGGAGGTTATTTTGTTTTACATCAGCTTTATATATAATTACAGGAACCAAAAGATGGATAACACATACAACTGACAAGTATATTTGTAACGTTAATATAACATTCACAGGCAAAATACTTTGAAAAGTTCCCTAAAATGGCTAAAATTTATCAAAAAATCTTGGAGGTAAGCCCTCAAAACCCTGGGCGCCCCCCCTTCCTACAGATCCTTGATCCGTCACCGTAATATGCATCACAATAAAGAGGAGTTCTCATTTGAAATATTACATTGGATTACTTTATTTAATCGCACAATTTTTAATTTACAGTTTGACATTCCTAACTCAATGTCAATAAAAATGTGAGAAATAGGGTTCAATTAAATCTAGAACATTTATCATCCGCTTATCGGCTGTATGCCGCTTGATTTATGGGATTATCTTTGTCGAGGGGTGAAAGGTCATGCTTGACAATCCTTAGTCGCGGGCGCGACGTGTATAATCCCAAGACAAAAATGGCAATTACAGAAGCACCGCTCATGGGATGTGAAACATGACATAAAATAAATGGAAAAAGCTGCACTTTGATGGCTCTATTTATATTATTGATTACGTTTGTATAATCAGGGCAGCTAAAGACGTACTATGTGTCTTCAATGCTTTAATAATATAAAAATAAGCAGAAATGAAGAATTCGTGAAACAGTCTGTTTATTTGATCACATTTTCACCTTGAGACGCATCAGCACACCAAGTCGTGAGCGAGTATGCACAATAATTGTTGATCTTATTGGTGTAACAAACGAAAATAAACTGAAAATGCAAATAATTCTAAAACTATGCTACATTTTTCATTACATTTTAAAGTTTGCGAGGCCTATCATCAAGTTTTCGTGACATTTCTAGATACTTCGGTACACATGTCATCAACACATAATCATGACATAGCGTGTGAAATTCTGCCTGTTTTGCGCGATTAAATTACAGTGGCGAAGGTTGGACCCATGGAGCTCGGCTACTTTTTCATATTTTGCATAAGGACCAGAGATGATTCGGTGCTACCTGACGATCTCAACAAAATATTGAAACAATATACTGACTTTGCATTTATTTAAATACAACTCTAAGTCACGTTTACATATTATGTTTACGGTTTATGTCCCTTCAGCATGTATCGAGTTAGCTTATACATGTATGTATTATGCATTTGATAAATGGTATACATTTGCTGTGAAAAGCGGTGCCATTTCATTTGATTGCATCGCTCGCGCTGTAAGTGATATAATAATATAACTGTATACGGCAATGACATAGACTAGCAGGTTGACTCAAGAGCATACAGGCACTGATCGCGTAGGCTAATATAATGGTTTTGGGCTCAAATGGTTGAAATGTTTATGCATTTATACATATTAATAATGGAAAATTATATGTAATGTGAAGTATGATGGTGGTCAACTGGTCAGATTACTGTATGGTTCATACAGTGCTGTGCAAATTAATTGGGACACCTGTGAATCACGACATTTTGAGCATTTTTAACTGATGATACCCTTGCTCAAAATCAAAATATATATTATTCCTAAAGAATGATATCAACTTCTGCAACTTATTCCGTCCTGGGGTGTATGTTGAAGTAACGTTATTTATTAATATTTAATTATGACGTTATAATTAATGCACCAATGAGTTGTATATCTGCATGGTACCAAATCTAAGGAAATACTGCCTTAGTTATTTTAAATCTTTAAAATCTTTGTCATACTGCTCGTCATGCTTTCTATTCAAATGATCCGTCTGGTTTTTTCACATTCAAGCTGTAAAATATTTCTGACGATCGAGTTAACAAGGGTAATTATATCTATAAACTAGCATGTTTTTTGTGCTTTTTTGGCATCATTATTATGACGTCGCAATAATTGAATTTAAATAAATAACGCTTATGTTATATTTCTAGGTGACTGTATAGACTTTGGCAAACGTACGGATTACCTTACATAAGCGTTATTAACTTAATATTAAATATAATGACGTCATAATAATGATGCTAAAAAAACACAAAAATATGCTAATTTTTAGATTTAATCACCCTTCTTAACTTGATTGTCAGAAATATTTTACAACTTGAATGTAAAAAAACGCCAGACGGATCATTCAAATAGGCAGCATGAGGAGCAGTATGAGAAAATCTGGACATTTATTATAATAATATGAACAAATAATCAAGATTTATAATAGCTAAGTCAGTATTTCCATAGATTTGGTAACATTCAGATATACAGCTCATTGGTGCATTAATTATGACGTCATGATTAAATTTTAATAGACAACGTTACGTCAACGTCCCCCCTACGACCTAATAAGTTGCAGAAGTTGATATTATTCCTCAGTAAAGATATACATTTTGGCGTTAACAAACAGTGTCTCTAGTTAAAAATGACCAAAATGACGTCGTAATTCACAGGTGTCCCAATCATTTTGCACAGCACTGTACATTGGTTGAGAGGATACAGAAGGTATAATGGAAACACACAATTATGTATGTATATAATATAGATATATTTGGAGATATAATAGTGATTACCTTATATCTTTTATCAAAAATGCATAACGAAATTACGCACTTCTGATATTATGTAATTATTTGAAGAAAAAAAAACCTTCTATTGCAAATATTACCCCTCCTTCTACACCCCTTTATGTAATAAGATCACCAATCCAGGGATGATTAGTACATAGTATGACCCTGTCACCTGTAAATTACATGATATTATTATGATTTGTGTGTGTACAATCCGTAGCGTTAGTATAGGGATGACTTTGAGAGGAGAAGGTAATATTTAATAGTTCTCTCAGTTATTGAGAATTATCAAATTGAAGGTGAGCACACTTGCGGTAGTGGGAGTTTGGAAGCGGAAGTCATCACAGGTTAGTGTATTTGTGTATCAGAATGAGAACGAAGATGTGGATTTTTTGCGCACGTGTGCATACTTTAACAATATTATATATTCTCGAATTGGCTCAATTCTCGTTCTCATCACCAGCCCAATGAACAATGAGCTATTGATTGGCATTTTTCACCGATTTAGACACCGGCATTAATTGCCTAGGATGTTGTTTCATAAACCGATGAAATTACACATTCTTTCTGAGCAGAAGCAGGATTCTATTTTAGAGTCATGATAACGTGTGGAAAAAATATTATACAAGTTGCGGGACGACTTAGTAACTAACATGTTTAAACGCTAAGCACGTCTATAGAGTCGTTTGTAATTCGTCTGTTAAAGCCCTAGACACACTGCAAAGACTGTGCCCGATTACTTTGAACGCGACCGTCGTGGCAGGTTTTTGAAAATCGCAGAAAAGCTGGTTCTACGACGGTAGCATGCACACATCAGACATTCCAACTACATACTGTTGCCGACTGCGCGTCGTGAGCTACAGCAACGATCCTAGTGTTGACCATATAGGCCCCCTGGTGGATGTCCCGGAAGCAACATTGAGGCATTTCGATCGCGTCGAAGGTCATGTCACACCGCAACTATGGTTGACGACGGCTAAGATGTTCAGTCTTGACGACAGATTCCGACGGGAATGGCTACACCGTACCGATTGCTTAAGATTATAGTCGCGTCTTAAGCAATCAGAGACATTATTTGCGGTGTGTTGAAGGATTTAGCCGATCAAATCATAGTTATTGGGATTGAAACGTGGGTTTAAACATAAACTTGGTCTCACATCAATTAAATATGACCCACTTGAAGTTGTGTGTCGTGGGAGCACGTTTTCCTGATACGACTGGCTAAAAAACGTATAGCTGGAGATTATATTTACGTAGTTTGGAACAGTGCAAAAAATACATT
This sequence comes from Flabesymbios commensalis, assembly GCA_964017125.1. Classification (NCBI taxonomy): domain Eukaryota; kingdom Metazoa; phylum Annelida; class Polychaeta; order Terebellida; family Flabelligeridae; genus Flabesymbios; species Flabesymbios commensalis. Next base: position 35,637,966 of record OZ024915.1, read on the forward strand.
AATGTACTTTTAAAATTTAAAAGTGCATGCAATATCATGGTCACATAAGTCACTTAAGTCAATATTGATTACCTGCATATTTTGGTCCACATAGGCCCTACATATATACGCAGAAGTCCACCTGAATCAAACTCCTAACGTACGTAGCGCTGTACCAGTGAATTAAAATCACCCAATGTTATATAATATAATAAGTGAAATATATTAAAATTCTCATCACGATAAACTGCATCGTTTTTTTATGAAATTACATTAATTGAAAATATGCCACTAGCAGATAAAGTGCTGACCATCACAAGGATATTCAATTACGTCCCGTGTCACGAGAATAGCGACTGCAAATCTAAAGGCGGAATTACTGAAATGAAAATAATCACTTCATCTGCTGTTCAGCCTTAAACTCTGACACCAATTATTCTAACTCCGCCATTATTGTCTTTGACTTGGTTCGAGCGAGGACACCAATTTTTGTTCCCTGCTGTTTCCGTTAGCACGGTTAAAGGTCGTCTGTAATTGTTTTTTTCCAACAGGCAGACAAATCGGATCTTTGCTCCTGCCGCGTGAACTTATGTCATGGGAGTAGTCGTGAGTCGAGTTAAGTACCAGTTAAATAGAGATTCCCACCACCTTGAAAGTGTGTCTCGCGTCACTTTCAAGCGACATATATTTCATTGCTGTCGCAATTCTCACTTTGTAGTGGATAAAGATGCCTTGACGTGAGTGGCAAATGAAAAAAAAATATATTATTAAGCACTTGAACCATGAACATATTTGTTCTAAACCGCCATGGTTTTAGGAAATTAGTTCATTCTTCATAGATGCAAAATGCTGCTTTGATGCATCGTGAGAGTTTAAAGGGTTAAGGTGCTGATACTAAGGATTAAAACAGATTTGCTGCCTCGCAAAGTAAAAAAACAGTAACTGCTTACTCAACAAGTTAGCGGTTACTGCCTGGTGTCTTTGCACGAACATTAAGTCGTGATTGGCACTAAATGAAAGACTACAGAGGTACCAAAGAATCATTTAGTTGTACATTATAATATTATTATGACCTGGCATGGTCTAAGTGCAGAGCAGAAAGCTCGACATGCACATAACGTATATTGCAGTTTTAGAATAGCACAATTTTGCTTTGTGATACATATGTTATCCAGCTGAGTTTCATGTGTCGCCGAAAATACTAGTATTTAATATGTTGTTCTTGTCATGAGTATTACTATGATAGGATATGATAAGATATGATACGATATGACAGGGTTTCCGTTAGGGGGGGGGAAGGGGGTCCGGACCCCCTCTCAGGACCACAGAGGGAGATATCCCCCCCCCCTTGTTGGCAAAGAAAATGAAAATATATTTTCCAGATTTGGCTTTCTTTTCAGCTAAAATAGGCCATATTGACCACTCAAATTTAAAACTCTGATTTTTTTTCTCCTGGGGGAGGACCCCCAGACCCCACCCCTTTTGGACCCCCCTTTCAAACATTCCTGGCGGAAACCCTGTATGATTATGATATGATATGAAATGGTTTATTTAACGTCACGTTTGGAAAGTCGGCGATATAGGTCAGAACCCCACTCTGGCCTTACAAAGAAACAAAATGTTTCTCCCCCGCTCACTCATTAAGACTTAATATTGTGGGGAGCCTCTGTGACCGAGGGGTAGCGTGCTCGGTTTCAGACCGCAAGCTCTCGAATTTCGAATCATGTGTCCGTAGGGCAGTGTCATCTCATTCATCTCACCATACTCAAGAGGTTCACCTGGCCCGGTTTAGCTTATATGTGCATAAAAAAGGTGACCTAAAATCCATCCATTTCATTTTTTATTAAGACCCACATACGGTTCGGGTTGACGTCATATTCGATAATGAGAAATGAGTGTGAATCAGGATACTACATCCTGATTGGACAGGAGGATATGCTGCATGAGAAAACAGGCCTCAAGATTTTCCTACCCTCGTGGAAAAAACCCCACATGTTCAGGTGCAGTCTCTCATGGGGAATGGACCACACCAGTCCAGCCGTTATAAGTATGGTTGATTAGTTGGGTCACACTACCTGACTACTGCTGATCACATATCAGTCAGAGACACATGCCAGCCCCAACAACCCGGTAAACACAAAACATTTGTATAACATTCGTACAATATTGGTCCAACGTCGGAGACGTTGGGCCAGCGTTGTACAAATGTTATACAAATGTTTTGTTTTCACTGGGAAGTGCCCGATCTTTCCAGGAATCACGCATTGGTGAGCCAGCATATACTCAGTAAGCACGATACACCGACCCAATGTCGGCTCAATATTGGGCCAGCGTCGCAGACGATGGTCCAATATTGAGCAAACATTGGGTCAGTGTATCATGTTTACTGGTATATCTCTAAATCTCTAACGACATGGGCGGGGGCCCTGGTGCAGTGGTTAAAGGTGCATGCTTGGAAAGTTGGACACCGCGGGTTCGAATCCCACTTAAAGTTTTAAAGAAACTAAATGTTTCTTCCCCGCTCACTTTCAATATTTCAATATTGTGGGAACTCGCGTGACCGCGAAGTAGCGTGCTCGGCCTCAGAACGCCAGAGCTTGAATTTCGGATCCTATACCTGCCTACCTGGAGGGCAGTGTCATTCTCATTCATCTCACCAGCCTCAGGAGCTTCTCCTGACCCAGTTTAGCTTATATGTGCACAAAAATGGCCGAATACCCCATTCATTTCATTTCACTTTTGACATGCTGGAGTTCTTGCATCACAAACAGCCCGGACCTGCAGGGCCCAATACTAATAATATATCGTACACATTCGTCGAGTTTTTTGTTATGCAAATGTACAACGTGAACGCCGAGAACAAAGAAGTGAACGAACGAATAAACCGATATGATGAAATAAAGTGAATGAAGTGAATGGATAAATGCATTTAGATTACTACCATTTACTAAGATTATACCAGTTGAAAACGTTTGTATCTGTCTAATTGCATTTGGTGATAGAACAATGAATGAATGAATGAATGAATAAATGAATGAATGAATGAATGAATGAATGAATGAATGAATGAATGAATGAATGAATGAATGAATGAATGAATAAAAGAATGAATGAATGAAAGAATAAATGACTGAATGTATGAATAAATGAATAAATGAATAAATGAATAAATGAATGAATGAATGAATAAATGAATGAATGAATGAATGAGTGAATGAATGAATGAATGAATGAATGAATGAATGAATGAATGAATGAATGAATGAATGAATGAATAAATGAATGAATTAATTAATTAATTAATTATTTAATTAATTTAGTAATGAATGAATGAATGAATGAATTATTGAATGAATGAATGAATGAATGAATGAATGAATGAATGAATAAATGAATGAATGAATGAATGAATGAATGAATGAATGAATGAATGAATGAATGAATGAATGAATTAATGAATGAATGAATGAATGAATGAATGAACTAAAGAGTGATAAACAAACTAAAGAGTGAATGAGTGAATGAATCAATGAACAATTTTGCAAATGGGTGAATGAATAAATGAATGAATGAATGAATACTTGAATGAATAAATAAATGAATAAATGAATGAATGAATGCATGAATTAGTGAATGAATGAATGAATAATAGATCAAAAATTTTAAACAATTTATGTAAACATGTATATAAACATCATTTTAGCTCTGGATAGATAAACGAGAATGAGCGAGTAAGTGTGTAAGTATAGCAGAGAGAGATGTGGGGTGAAGATGGAGAAGAGGCCGATATTTCCTTTGTCCCTTTACCTGTTCTTTATTATTTTAAAGAACGTGAATATTTAAAGGCCCGCAAAATTTTCAGCGTATCTCTATGATTCGCATTGTCTGATCATAACTATCTGATCCAATGTATTTGTAGGTCATACCCATGTTAATACACCGAGCTCTTTGCTGTTTGCCGGGGGAATCTAATTCCCACTGTTCTGCTCTGCTCAAAAGGCAAACAGCAGTAACTGCTCACTTTTCAAGTGTGCAGTTACTGCTGTTTGCACGGCACTGTTATTGTAGCACAGTTTATAGGATGTTATTAACTTGCGACCAGTGCTCATCTCTGCGACTAATACTTATCCCCCATCTAAAATGGACACCTCGATTGGTTGCACTATACTTTCATTATAGTCAAGGTCGAGGCTATTCCTTACATTACACCCTCTCTATTATTAAATCAATGCACCATTTTTCCGCTTCGATGAAGCTAACGTAACACTAGACGTTGAACCAACATTGATTCAACGTCTTGTGTCTGCTGGGAATCCATCAAAAATAAGGATATATCTATTAAATTAAGGATGCTCTAATATCTAATTTGCTATAATGTTACACTTGTGGTTTATTATCATTTTTAGTCACATGTGCGTTAGCTGGATTAAGTGAGAAAAAATAGCTCGATAGTCATGCTTACGTCAGTGTGGTCACAAATCAATTGGCCTTAGATTTGTAAATTTGTAAATGTTACTTGCATTCCCTTGTCATCGGACATCAACGTTAAAATAACATTGGGGTGTATGTATGTCATCCGTATGTCCTCCGTAGCCGTAAATCAATATCTGTGTAATATCGCTATTTTAACCCTGTAAGCGCTAATCACGACTTTGATCGTTTGTAACTCGTTTTACGAGCTGATCAAATCACTGATATTCGAAATGAAATGAGTGTTTGAAAATAAAGATTCGCAAATCTTTGGTCTCAAATAAAATAAAAATGAGTTATTTTGATCCTCTTTAAGTTGTGGGTCGCGGTAACGAGGCACAACGTCAAGTGGGCTAAAATAATTTAGCGGGTAAAGGGTGAAATGGGTGACTTTAACTCTCAAAGCCCTGAATTATTTTCTGAAAACCTTGGAGACGAAGGTTTTTTTTCAATTTGAAATCACCATAAATGTCTTAGTTAGTTTTTTCTGATTCATTTGAATACCTATGTTATGGGTCTCCGGCCATAGAAATATTTTTACTCTAACAGTGCCGTGCTCGACTTTAGTTGTCAGAATCTGACGTCTACAGACGTCATATTCTGACGACTTATGCCGATTCTCGCGCTGTAAGGGTGAAGATGCAGACCCAATGCATGCAAATGACCCTTATATTTTATTTTATTACAAAATCGATTAAAAAGTGATTGCACATGGCTCGTGAATGGCGGACGGATATGAAAAATATGATATTGTTGGACTTTAATCACATCAAATTATTAAGTCACTCCTCGTTGCCTTAGCACCAGCAATGACGAAACTCCAACAATATGGGAACGTGTAAATCTCCAGAAGTAATTGTGTTTGAAACTACTGTGACTAAATCTCAAGGTTGTTGTAAAATTAATACAGTACCGGTAAATGGTAATAAGAAAATAAAAATGCTGTCTTTAATTAAAGATACCTTCATTTTTTGGCTAATTAATCCATTAGGTGACATGTCATACCAGTATCATGATATAGATCATATTTATGGACTTCACATGGAATTAATGTCCTTGAAACTCCCAAACCACATCTTAATTAATTAATTTCTGCAATTAATAGGATGTAATTGCAACGTCGTTGACAATTACCACAGCATGATTATTTGCGTTTTCTGAGCCTGAAGTTTTGTATATGGCACCACAAATTGATCGTTATTACAGCCGACTAATAAGAAGTGGTGGTCCAAGGTTGGTTTAATGTCGGTGGCCGAAATATGAAGTTGCAGTATTTTTCTCATTATTATCCAGGGATTTAAGCTGTTGAAATCCCTGATGGGTGCATCACTGTCAATTGGTGAGAAGAATGCTCCGTTGTGTGGCATCTCTTGTTTGTGAGATTGCCTGATTCTGCACAATCTGGTACTGCTAGCAAGGCTTAACTCTTCCTTTACCGACTTCCCCCTGATAAAACTAGCCCCAGAAACCGACTTCTTTTTAAAGGAGGACCCCCCCCCCCCCCAAGTAGCCCCTTGGCACCATACAGGTTATAACTATGCGCATGTCACATCGTACAAATTAAAAATGCAAGAGAACATTGCGTCCATGTCACTGACCATTCTGGTTGGCAATTTTCAACCATGCATGTAATGAAATATCTCCATTGCAATTAATGCATGTACACATGTGGAATTCGCATAAATGCGAATTTGGTAAAGGAAGGTAGTTTTCGCATAAATGCGAAATTGGTAAAGGAAGAGTTAACCCTTATAACGCTGAAATATTTGTTATACACCATGGACACCAAAGGGTTTTTTTCAATTTAAAATCATCATAAATGTCTCAGTTAGCTCTTTCCGCTTTATTTTAATACCTATGTTATATGTCTAGGGTTATTAGAAATATTTTAATTCTTACAGTGCGGGGATCGTCTTTATACGTCAGAATCTGACGTCTGTAGACGTCAGATTCTGACGTATAGAGACGGTCACCGCGCTGAAACGCCTAAATATGGTTAAATCACTCACCAATATCACTGATCCGGCTTAAGCTTCGTTCACATGTATGAATACGACTAATAACACGGTAATTTGTTTTCTTATGTTATTTGGTTGTATTCGTGTTCGTGTATTTGTGAGCACAGGTTTTTCCTATTGGTGGATATATGAACCTATAGCTATACACTGACATACAAGAACGAAATCCGTATACGAATACATATATTTGGATCGCACCATGTAAATATTGATATAAAAAAAACTTTTAAAATTTAAAATATAAAAAAAACTTTTAAAATTTAAAATATATATTTATTAAAATATTTTCTTAATGTTTTAAATGAATTTAAAAGTTTTAAATAATGATATGAAAAATAAAGGTAAATAATTAATGAAAAACAATTAAAACATTTCCTATTTCCAAATTATTATTTTTTTTGTAATATTTTGAAGAGCGTTAAAAGAACTATATGTGTACATGCGCCGCACTTTATAAGGTATGTGAACATTGTCGGTTTGTCGTTGCGCGTGGCGTTGTCGTTGTCTATTCGTGTTCCTATGTGAGCGTAGCTTTATCATTTATTGGGTTATTGTGTATCTCTGTGATACAACAGTCTACACTCTGTAATGGGAGACATTTAATCACTTGATAATTCGCTAAATCTCTGAGAATCACTCACTCACTCACTCACTCACTCACTCACTCACTCACTCACTCACTCACTCACTCACTCACTCACTCACTCACTCACTCACTCACTCACTCACTCACTCACTCACTCACTCACTCACTCACTCACTCACTCACTCACTCACTCACTCACTCACTCACTCACTCACTCACTCACTCACTCACTCACTCACTCACTCACTCACTCACTCACTCACTCACTCACTCACTCACTCACTCACTCACTCACTCACTCACTCACTCACTCACTCACTCACTCACTCACTCACTCACTCACTCACTCACTCACTCACTCACTCACTCAACTCAACTCAACTCAACTCAACTCAACTCAACTCAACTCAACTCAACTCAACTCACTCACTCACTCACTCACTCACTCACTCACTCACTCACTCACTCACTCACTCACTCACTCACTCACTCACTCACTCACTCACTCACTCACTCACTCACTCACTTACTCAGATACTATGACGAATTGTCATGAGATTCAGATTGTAAAAAGAAGCATAGATGAGTAATTTGTGCTGGAGGTCTAAATGGTATCACAATTAGGGTATCTAATTTCAAAAATCTGGTTACAGGATGTGCGTGGTGTCATTATGGCGTCAGACTGGTCGACAGTGGTCATTTGCACGATTAATGACTATAAGCTGCTTCTTCCCAGCGGTCACATTACGTCACTGGCCAAAATGAGGGGAGAAGTGGCCAATTTGTACATATAGGTAGAATAAACTGGGTAGAGGGAGCCTGAAGCATTACATATACTGTACAGAACAGATCGAAATAGAACAGAAAATAGGGGATCAGGCGAGAAAAAGGCAGGACTGGATAGACCGACCAGTGTTAGCTTAAAGTTTTAAAAAGTGTCAGAATCCAAATACTTTTTCGCAACCCTACTCTTGAGTTGCACCTGTATTGGTTTACCCTCCCCCCCCCCCCAACATTGAGCGAATATGGCATACCTGAACAAACCAGAGCAGAGTAAGAGCAAGGATACTAAATTGGAGTATCCTTGGTAAGATCAACATAGTAAAGTAGGCAGCTTGAGAAAAAAAAAAAAAAATCAGAACAGCGTAGGGTAGGCAGGACAGAACAGAACAGAACAGGACAGAGCAGAACAGAACAGGACTTGCCATGACAGGATAAGTTAGATTAAAATAAAATCAGACAAAAACAATGTGCAGGGCTGACTGCCTGGCTCAGCAGTTGTACCAAACCAAGACATATTAGCCCAGGTTGAACTCAGATTGATGCCAGGACTTTAGCATATTAGCTGGAATGGCTCATCGCCATTAGCACGTGGTCTGCACGTGCCTTCCCGCTGTCATGACTAATTACGCGCCACAATCAAGCCAACGCCGGTTTAAAGCTGGACCGACGTCGCAGACGTCGGTCCAGTTTTGAAACGGCGCTGGTTCACCGTGATTCGCTAGGTGGCGTTGTTTGCGGCCTGATTGAGATTCCAAGGTCTCTTTCCTTCAGCATCATGAGCGGGTTTCGGGGCACGTAAATACACTTCCGGCTCGGACAATCCTATTACAAGCAGCTGTGTGGCATCGCTGGACAATGTCCAAGCTTGGTCAGTTGGTCAGTAATTGGTCGGTTAGTACAGAAAGTTCCCAGTATATCTGGCAAACACAGAAGGTCTTCTTTGCAAAGACAAAATGCAGCAACTGCTTCTTAAAAAGTCAAAGGCTACTGCTTTTTCACTCTGCGTGGCAGAGCAAGCCCATATAGTTTACTCCTGGTCCTGCCGGATAATAAAACGCTGGCCCAACATCAACTCAATGCTACATTGTGTTGTACACTTGAAGGGTAGCATACGGTGTCAGGCTCAGGTAAAACACAGGTCATAGTTTTACTCAAACTAAATGTATTCACAAATAAAAATATTTCAAACGTATGAAACGTCGCTTACATTTAAACGCTCATACAATCACATGTTGCTATATTATGTGGTGGTGTACATTGTAATCGTATTCTGTTGGAACTGGAAAATGCTGTCGCAAATTCCAGCAAGACAGCTAAATTATTTTTTTTTACTCACTTGAAGTTGTGTGTCGCGGTAGCGAGACACAACTTCAAGTGAGTAAAAAAAGTGGGTAAACATTACTCATATTTTTTTTAATTTGAGACAAAACATTTGCAAATCTTGATGTTTAAACACACATTCCGTTCCCAATAACTGTGACACCCTCATAATAACCCTCATGATCATGATAATTTGCGATACAAATAATTGCTGGACATTATGGTCATAAGTATTACCTGTAGAATACACATGTGTTATTTTTTTGTCGCGGGTCATTGTGCTAACTAGACGGTTCGATATATTTGAAATGTACATGCATATATACAAGTAGGCCTATTGGAGACTTCATGATTTGGTAAGAATTCTCCAAAATAATTGTGAGCTGAGGCTCTAAGCTGCAGCACAAGGTAATTTTAAAATATATTCACACCAATTTACGATACTTAGTTTAAACATTATCAAGGTGCTTAGTAATTTGCGAATTTCGGAGTGACATAAATAACGTTCCGTTAATAAGGAAAATATTATCAGAATTGCGTAAGATAGGAATATTTTCTGATTATCTTACTTGAAAAAGGAAAGAAAGAAAGAAAAAAACAAAGAAAGAAAGAAAAAATGAAGGAATGAATAGAGAATGAATGAATAAATGAATGAATGAATGAATGAATGAATGAATGAATGAATGAATGAATGAATGAATGAATGAATGAATGAATAAATGAATGAATGAATGAATGAATGAATGAATGAATGAATGAATGAATGAATGAATGAATGAATGAATGGATAAATGAATGAATGAATGAATGAATGAATGAATGAATGAATGAATGAATGAATGAATGAATGAATGAATGAATGAATGAATGAATGAATGAATGAATGAATAAATGAATGAATGAATGAATGAATGAATAATGCCCCTTTTGTGCATATACATGCTAAACTAAACAGATAGTCAGATAGTTATAGTGAGTCCGAAACTGAGCACGCTACCTCACCGGTCACGGCGACTCGCAACAATTATATTGAATGTTAGCGAGTGAGCGGGGCAGAAACATTTTGTTTCTAACACAACTTAATAAATAGAGTGGGAAACAAGCCCCCCCCCCCTCCAGCACAGTGAGCAGCTCGTCACACTTGAATTGACAAATAATCGGCTTGGAACTGAGCAAAGGGACTGTTTCCTAATGGAGTAGATCATTCAAGGTCAAACAAGACATGCAGAAAGCTGTGAGAGACGCATTGTCCGGGAAATTCTGCTCCCCCCACAAGGGAGGCTTTGTCTCTTTAGTTTATTTATCAGGGAATAGATTGGCCTCCTAGTATTGTGACGATTTCTCAAGGTGGTACAGCAGGCTTGAATGCAAGGGCCCCAGCAAATACGCGATGTTCACCGTTCAATCTGGTGAAACTGGATGTTAATATAAATATACGAGGTTATGCAGTTTTTCATCGATAAAGTGGTATCATAATGTTATTTATTTTCGTATTGTGTATACATTTGTGTACTCATTTCCGTACTGTGTTCTTCTCGTTCACTCCGCCATGAATTTTAATGTGTTGTAAACCCCATGATGCATCCCGAAATAATACGCTGCTGGAAGGATGCGCCCGCCACTTCAAGGAGTAATTTGTGATCCCTGTGGTCTAATAATGCTATCGTAGATCCTGAAAAAAGCAAGCCAACACCACGCTTATATCCGTGGTAGCTTTATCTGTTCGTTTTTTTCTTATAGAACTCAACTCTGTCTGCTGATCTCAGATAGCCCAATAAGAAACAGAAGCTGACTCCATTCTCGTTCATGGACCATTGTCACCAACATTATCCCAACATTGAACCAACGTAGTCATGTTTTTGCTAAACACCCCTTTTATCTTAGCTCTAACTTTCACTTTTTCTAGGTTTCACTCTTGACATTTTGCACAATCGAACGTTTTGTACTTACGCACATTCATACTTTCTTTCCATATAGCCAGGTATATGAGTGATTTTGAAGTATTATATAGGGACATTTAACTTTCAACAAAAAGTTCGTAAATAAAAATGTCACACAATAACCCATGACCATTGGTATTAGTTTTATGCTAATGTGATTTCAGTATTCTACATTACCACTTGACAAATTGGCGGTCACACATTGTATCAAGAGTAGAATACAAATAATTATTGGTATGAAAAGTGTGTCAAATAATGATAAAAGTAATTCCGCGGTAATTTAAACGTCATGGAATGACAGTAACGTAATGAATAATGTTCCAAAACTGTTTGCAGCACATGTGAATTTCCATGCATCGTCGCCCAATCGTGAATATTAGATGGGTACAAAATGAGCAATGAGAACAGTGCAAATAATGAGATGCTAAAATAACAACACGATGAAAACACGAAAGGGATAAAAGCGAGATGGCCATATACACTACAGTATATTTACTTTATTAGATCTAAGCTTACTTCAAAACAAAAATCGATATTAGAAACAAGTATCAATCGTAGGGCACTAAACTCTCTCTTCATCAGTTCATCCAGTTATTGTTAACCCTTTAACCGCCAAATTATTCAATCTGAATTTTCACCCACTTGAAGTTGTGTCTCGCTGACGCGATCCGCAACTTCAAGTGAGTGAAAATTATTCAGATTTGCCAATATGGAGGTCAACTGTTTTCAACTATTGCTGATTGATGTCACATTTTATCTTTAACATGTTTAAAATGTGGTACTTAATGTGCTAATAAAAAATGAAAACCCGAATATATGCGACACCGGCGGTTAAAGGGTTAAAGCGACACAATCAGGCCAAAATCATCATTTTCATTTCGGCTCCTCGATATGTCCTCCATATGTCTCCATATGCGCATTTACCGGTTAAAAGCGAAGCAAGAAACCAAAATAAAAAAGATGATTTTTTGATGATATTGGCCTGACAGAGTCACTTCAACCATGGAATTAATTACTGTATCACAATTTATCTAGGGCTTTTCATGACTTATGCCAGCGCCCTGTCGTGCATGATTTCAAGCCAAATTTGTGCAGAGCAGCATACAGTAATTTTAGTCTATAAACCTGCAGCAAAACTGTATGATTGTGAAATATTCTGGTCACTATATTGGGATGTACATAGTTTTATTGAGGCAGGGACTGAAAGTGAGAAAATTGTGATTATACCAAATGTTGACACCCAATGCTAGGTTAATGTGGCCCACCGTCTTCGACGGTAATAATAATAATAATAATAATAAAATATATTTATTCAGGGTAAAACTGATTAGCAGAAGGTGCTATTTTACATAGTTGCCCTGATGTACCCCAAAGACAAGGTAATATTGACGTTACTATAAAACAAATATAACATATACATATAGACATCATGCATTTAACAATATTAATCAAAACAAACTTTTTTAACTCTGCTGCAGTAAAAATGTTTTTAAAAGCCTCTTGAATGAGTGTATGGAGTTACAATTTCGTATATGAATAGGAAGATTATTCCATATCATAGGCCCATTAACTTGTAATGCACTCTTAAATGAAGATCTGTTGATTTTAGGCACATATAAAACATTAGTATCGCACGATCTAGTTTGCCTGATGGCAATATCACGTTTAAATGTAAAATTATCTAAAATATGATCAGGTAAATTCCCACTTAAAGATTTAAAAACTAAGAGCGCAGTGAAATAATCCCTACGCTGGGTAATATTGAGCCACCCCAGATCCCTCACAATGTCAATCCCCCTAGTGTTAAAATCAAAATTGTTGGTAATAAGCCTGGCGGCACGATTTTGCATTTTCTGTATTAGATGTAAATTGTGAGAAGATGTGAAGCCCCAGACTGTCAAGCAATAATCCATGTGAGACTGGACGGTGGCCATGTAGTATTTAGAGAGGCAATCAAAAGAAACAATATATCTTAAACGTCTTAATAATCCAATTTTAGGTGCAATTTTTTTTACTAATTTGTTGATATGATCAGACCAGCATAATTTTGTATCTAGACAGAAACCTAGATATTTAGTGACCTTAACTTGTTCAATTTGAGTGCCATTTAAATTTATATTCAGTCTATGAGACAAAAATTTCCGATTAGATGTTACAATCATACAATGTGTTTTAAGTTCATTAACTAACAGCTTATTATGAAAAAACCATTGGGAAACAATATCAACATCCCTCTGTAAAAGTTGTTGAACGTTATTAATGTCGCTACCACATGCGTGTATGACAGTATCGTCTGCGTAAATATTCAAAAAAGTATTGGTTAGACAACAGGGTAAGTCATTAATAAAGACCAGAAATAAAAGCGGACCCAATACTGATCCCTGTGGGACTCCAACATTAATGTCATTAAACGAAGAAGAAGAGCCATTAACAAAAACAGACTAAGTTCGGTCATATAGATAATCAGTGAACCATAACATTTCTCTGTCTAAAATACCATATTTTTCAAGTTTCAGAATAAGGAGTTTGTGAGCAATAGAATCGGTAAGCCAACATTAACCCACCATTGGGTCAACATCTTGTGTTTGTTGTATAATTGGTGTCTTTGCACCCTGGGACATAACTGCGACTGACAGAACCCCGATGACTAGATATTTAAACTCTATTATAATCACATTTATGGATATAATCACGAAAACAATGGATACATAATTCGTATTAGTGGTATCAAAATAGCCAAATAACAACATTTAGGGTATGGTGGAGTCCTATTCGAATAGGGGGACTGGACCAGTCTGCAGGCCGCCCAATCACACGAAAAACTTGAAATATCGCCCATCATAGAGCAAAAAACAGCCACGATTTCCGGCCAATTTTGCTAAATGGCTTCAGACAACGCATCGCCAGCTGGGCTGCCTGGGTCGACGATGCTGCCTCTCTGAAAATGGCGAAATCTTGTTACATCCAATTGGTTTAACGTTTTGTTCTCCGGGTAGCTACTATTGTATATTTAACTAACAAGGCTCACATTATAACTTGTTGTAGGTAAATTATTATGCAGAAAGGTCGAAGGATGTGTTATATAACCTAAATATATCCTCACTTATTATAGAAAATTTGAGATCGAACGATAATGTCCAGACGGCGATTTTGAACTTTCCCAGCAAACACGACACGTTGACCCATTGCCGGCCTAATGTTGGCCCACCGTCTACGACGCTGGACCAACATTAGCCCAGCATTGGGTCAACGTGTCGTGTTTGCTGGGTAATTCACGGTAAACTGTCTGACCATGGACTGACAGAGGTAGTGCAAGTAATAACATGATCTGCACAAAATGGCTGCAGTGAAAACTGGAGCAAGATGTGGTGATATCCCGACACTGTCTGCGTCATTTTTTGCGAACGTCAATTATGCGCGGCCAAATTCAATGCAAAGGCAAACGGCAATATAACAGTGATATGCTTACATTTCAAGTCAGCAGTTACACTGCTATTTTTCATTTCCATTGCAGAGAAGTTCCTGCCAAGCTGGCATTTACAGTGGGAATGGGCAAATGTTACAGTGGGGTATAATTACTCTCGTCATCGTCCACACTGGTCACAGCATCGGTAACTTTTTAACTACGGCTCCCTAATTTAAGCGTTTGAAATTGCTTTCTCGCGACAGAAAGTTTGAGTTAAATTTATCAAACACTCATGTGCATATCAGCACATACACACGCTAATTTAGAAAAGTAGATGCATTCATGTATTAAAGGAACTGGCCCAGGCTAAAATCATCAAAAAATCGGTGATTTTATTTCGGGTTCTTAAAATGACCATATGATGTAAACATGTACATAGACTAGAACTGCAATTTTTTATAATTTTTGTGCTGCGCATTCACCAGTTAGGCTAGATATAGAGACGAAATTCCTGATTTCTAATTATTGACAACCATGTCAAAAATAGGAAATGCGTGAATTTCGTCTCTATATCTAGTCTAACTGATGAATGCGCAGCACAAAAAATATAAAAAATGGCAGTTCTAGTCTATGTACATGTTCACATCATATGGTCATAATAAGAACCCGAAATAAAATCACCGATTTTTTGATGATTTTAGCCTGGGCCAGTCCCTTTAACTTGACGTAGCTAATAATATTTATATCATTTGAAGATATTTTAAAATAGTGGGGCATTGTCCCAGCTTCTACACACAAAAAACTTAAATACAACAATGCAATTTTCCTGTACACCATCATGTACACATTGACACATTATTATCATAATGGTTAAACTCACACAGATGAATATTATACATCGATATTATATGCTTGGCTGTAACATTACTCCTTTTGCAAGGTATCCCACCCGAAACTGCGGAGTGATCAAGATACCTTGACAGATCGAGCAAAGCCAAAAGGAAGGGATACTGCATTTTATCTATGTCTCTGGGATTCAAATCTTATTGGACATTTACACCTTCTAAATCAGAAGATAATCAAATTGGTCGTCTAATTAAGTTGTGTGTAGTGTTTTTCAGCTGTAGACTGGAGACCAAAACAACAATTTCTGACAGAACAGAACCGTCTTTAATTAAACAGATTATTTTATTTCCTGAGGTTTCTGGTTTTATAACATAAAACTAGCCGGGAAGTGACATACAAGGACAGGCAATGCGAAGAAAATTAATTACACGTTTCAAGGATTCAATTACCAGATCCAGGTGGTGGGGTCGTTATTTAACAGGTCTAGAATTTGAATTAAGGTGAGAGGTCTTCCTTATGAACGGTTTAAGTCGTATCTATCTAACATAAAATAATATGTAGCTTTTGAAGACGCAGTATCATCAGAAACCTCAGTTACACGTGTCCCTTAACACTTTTAACGCCAAATTATTTAATTTGAATTTTCACCCACTTGAAGTTGTGTCTCGCTGACGCGATCCACAACTTCCAAGTGAGTGAAAATTATTCAGATTTGACAAAATAGAGGTCAACTCTTTTCAAATCTTGCTGGTTGATGTCACATTTTACCTTTACCATGTTTGAAATGTGGTACTTAATGTGCTAATAAAAAATGAAAACCCGAATATATGCGGCACCGGCGGTTAAAAGGTTAAGGGTCAATTTTAAGACCACTACATTTGTATTAAATGTAAACGATTTAGTGAAAGCAACAACTTTCGCATATTGGGTTGCGCATTTGTTACCAGTTAAAAGATAAATACAAAGGGAATTTAACTTCATACATCGATTTCCAAAATAAGAAATAGAGGAATAACATTCAACCTCATTTCTTTTAACTGGTAAATGTGCAACCCAAAATTTAAAAGACCTACGACAGTCTAGTCCATGGACATTTTGAAAACTGAAGAACATATCAAGGAGTCAAATATAAATTGAGATTTTCGGCCTGATTGTGTCGCTTTAAAGTAAGATTATCTCAGCAGCATGTCACTCTGAAGCTCTGGTGTAGCGGTTAGCACTACCACATGTCACTCTGAAGCTCTGTTGTAGTGGTTAACACTACCGCATATCACTCCGAAGCTCTGGTGTAGTGGCTAATACCACCACATGTCACTCTGAAGCTCTGGTGTAGTGGTTAGCACTACCACCTGTCACGCTGAAGCTCTGGTGTAGTGGTTAGCACTACCGCATGTCACGCCGAAGCTCTGGTGTAGTGGTTAACACCACCACATGTCACTCTGAAGCTCTGGTGTAGTCGTTAGCACTACCACATGTCACTCTGAAGCTCTGGTGTAGTGGTTAGCACTACCGCATGTCACGCCGAAGCTCTGATGTAGTGGTTAACACCACCACATGTCACTCTGAAGCTCTGATGTAGTGGTTAACACCACCACATGTCACACCGAAGCTCTGGTGTAGTGGTTAACACCACCACATGTCACGCTCAAGCTCTGGTGTAGTGTTTAACACCACCACATGTCACTCTGAAGCTCTGATGTAGTGGTTAACACTACCACATGTCACTCTGAAGCTCTGGTGTAGTGGTTAACACCACCACATGTCACTCTGAAGCTCTGGTGTAGTGGTTAGCACTACCACATGTCACGCCGAAGCTCTGGTGTAGTGGTTAGCACTACCGCATGTCACACCGAAGCTCTGGTGTAGTGGTTAACACCACCACATGTCACGCTCAAGCTCTGGTGTAGTGTTTAACACCACCACATGTCACTCTGAAGCTCTGATGTAGTGGTTAACACTACCACATGTCACTCTGAAGCTCTGGTGTAGTGGTTAACACCACCACATGTCACTCTGAAGCTCTGGTGTAGTGGTTAGCACTACCACATGTCACGCCGAAGCTCTGGTGTAGTGGTTAACACCACCACATGTCACTCTGAAGCTCTGGTGTAGTGGTTAGCACTACCACATGTCACGCTGAAGCTCTGGTGTAGTGGTTAGCACTACCACATGTCACGCTGAAGCTCTAGTGTAGTGTTAACACTAACACATGTCACGCTGAAGCTCTTGTGTAGTGTTCAACACTACCACATATCACTCTGAAGCTCTGGTGTAGTGTTTAACACTACCACTTATCACTCTGAAGTTCTGGTGTAGTGGTTGGCACTACTGCATGTCACGCTGAAGCTCTGTTGTAGTGGTTAACACCACCGTATGTCACTCTGAAACTCTGGTGTAGTGGTTAACACCACCACATGTCTCGCTGAAGCTCTGGTGTAGTGTTAACACTACCGCATGTCACGCTGAAGCTCTGTTGTAGTGGTTAACACTTCCACATGTCACTCTTAAGCTCTGGAGTAGTGTTTAACACTACCGCATGTCACGCTGAAGCTCTGATGTAGTGGTTAACACTACCGCATATCACTCTGAAGCTCTGGTGTAGTGGTTAACACTACCACATGTCACTCTGAAGCTCTGGTGTAGTGGTTAACACTACCAGATGTCACTCTGAAGCTCTGGTGTAGTGGTTAACACTACCGCATGTCACGCCGAAGCTCTGTTGTGGTGATTAACACTACCACATGTCACGCTGAAGCTCTGGTGTAGTGGTTAGCACTGCCGCATGTCACGCCGAAGCTCTGTTGTAGTGGTTAACACTACCACATGTCACGCTGCAGCTCTGGTGTAGTGGTTAGCACTACCACATGTCACGCCGAAGCTCTGATGTAGTGGTTAGCACTACCGCATGTCACGCCGAAGCTCTGGTGTAGTGGTTAACACTACCACATGTCACTCTGAAGCTCTGGTGTAGTGGTTAAAACTACCGTATGTCACGCCGAAGCTCTGGTGTAGTGGTTAACACTACCACATGTCACTCTGAGGCTCTGGTGTAGTGGTTAGCACTACCGCATGTCACGCCGAAGCTCTGGTGTAGTGGTTAACACTTCCACATGTCACGCCGAAGCTCTGGTGTAGTGTTAACACTACCACATGTCACTCTGAAGCTCTGGTGCAGTGGTTAGCACCACCGCATGTCACGCCGAAGCTCTGGTGTAGTGGTTAGTAATACCGCATGTCACGCTGAAGCTCTGATGTAGTGGTTGGCACTACCACATGTCACGCCGAAGCTCTGATATTGTGGTTAACACTACCGCATGTCACGCCAATATCGGTTGTAGTGGCTAACACTACCGCATGTCACACCGTAGCTCTAGTATAGTGGTTAACACTACCACATGTCACGCTGAAGCTCTGGTGTAGTGGTTAACACCACCGCATGTCACGCCGAAGCTCTGGTGTAGTGGTTAACACTACCACATGTCACTCTGAAGCTCTGGTGTAGTGGTTAACACCAACGCATGTCACGCCGAAGCTCTGGTGTAGTGGTTAAAACTACCACATATCACTCTGAAGCTCCGGTGTAGTGGTTAAAACTACCGCATGTCACTCTGAAGCTCTGGTGTAGTGGTTAACACTACCACATGTCACTCTGAAGCTCTGGTGTAGTGGTTACCACCACCGCATGTCACGCCGAAGCTTTGGTGTAGTGGTTAAAACTACCGCATATCACTCCGAAGCTCTGGTGTAGTGGTTAAAACTACCGCATGTAGTGTGGTTGTCTTCAGAAAAAAAGATTCCAATTTTGCAGACTGTGCCACCGCACAAATCCCGGCTAAACACAAAATAGGCTATCCCTCCCTTCTTGGTATTGTGTGCCCATTCATAAAGATCCGGTATTGTGGTAAGAGGAAGTCTTGACCGAGGTAGCGTACACGGCCTCAGACCGTCAGGGCTCCAACTTAGAAGCCTGTGTCTGGAGGGCACCGTCCGTATAAGCATATTTATTTGGATTTCCAAGTAGCACAAATGCTAATACAAAAGATCTACAGAGGAGGGCACCGTCATCTAATTCATCCCAATAGTCATTCATTAATTTATTCATTCACTCATACACTCAATCATTTATTCATTCATTCATTCATTCATTCATTCATTCATTCATTCATTCATTCATTCATTCATTCATTCATTCATTCATTCATTCATTCATTTATTTATTCATTCATTTATTCATTCATTATTTTATTCATTCATCCATTCATTCATTCATTCATTCATTCACTTATTCATTCATTTATTCATTCATTCGTTCATTTATTTATTTAATTCTTTCAATTATTCATTCGTTTATTCATTTTTTCATTTATGAATTTATTCATTAATTCATTCATTCATAATTCTTTCATTTATTTCATTCATTCATACCTTGCAACACCAGCCCAGAAAACGTGTGACATTGACCCCATATTGTTTTGATTTTGGACTGGTGTCGCAGACTGTGGCCCAACATTTCAACACAATTGGCTCAACGTCTTCTGTTAGATGGAATGCAATGCTCATCCTGCGTTTATAATTGATGCTTCTTAATTAAAAACGAATTGAGCATAAATCCACGTTAATCTGTCTGCGTCATTGCAAAAACATAAGGTAATGAAGTTTCCTTAAAATCTAGACGGGCGGAAAAAACTCACAATAATGTAATATCAACTGACAGCAATCATTATATCAATTAAACAGCAATTATAAATCGTATTTCTCTTAATTGGCCACATTCATTCACAAGTGCTTGCATTGTATGTTTTTCTGCAACAAAGTTTCACTATGCTAGATGTGATATCAGCCGCAAATAATACAATGAATTTAAATAAAATTATCAAACACTTTAATAAGGATCATTTTTATATTCTTGAAATGCCAGCTAGGAAGATTTTGCCCTTAACAACGTGCTTCGGGTTAGAGCACAATAAATTAGAACACAGATAAGAACAGCTGAATAATGATCACATCATCACAATTGGTTGAAATGACGGAAATAATTTATCGCAAGTATAACAACTAAAGCGCTCTCCGGCGATATGTGTATATTTAAAAATAATCTGCATCAGTTGTGTAGAGTCTGAAATAGCGGAAACATGTTGTGAATCTTGTTAACTATATGTGAAATCCAACTCTGTGTATTCTTGCAACAGAACAGCGTCGTCCAAAACCAAAAGACAGTAACTGCTTAACCCTTTAACCGCCAAATTATTCAATTTGGATTTTCTCTCACTTGAAGTTGTGTCTCGCTGACGCGATCCACAACTTCAAGTGAGTGAAAATTATTCAGATTTGACAAAATGGGGGTCAACTCTTTTCAAATCTTGCTAGTTGATTTCACATTTTATCTTTAACTCATTCAAGACGGCACTTTGAGTACATACATGTTTCTGTGGACGGGACATTTTTTAAATGTTTACTTTTTATGACGTCATATAACACGAGTTATCTCGGGCTGCGTCCTGTACCGTCGAAGTAGCTTGCCCGAGATATCTCGGGCTCCGTCTGGAATGAGTTAACATATTTAAAAGGTGATACTTAATGCGCTAATAAAAAATTAAAACCCGAGTATATGCGGCACCGGCGGTTAAAGGGTTAAATTTCAAGTTAGTAGTTACTGCATTTTGGCTTTCCAGAACAGAATAAAAGGCAATGGCGTGACTTGAACAATCACACTCCCTTGTTTATTTGGGACTCGTGGGAACCTATTGCCCATTTTTGTGGCATCACTGACAAAGATCACCACATAAACCGAATCATCCAGTAACTAGGATGGGGCCATGGGGCGTGGTTCAACGTCGCGGAATTGAGCCAAGATTGGAACAACATCTTCAGACAGCTTTTGTGTATACGTGTTGCCTCAACGGACCCAAGACGTTGACCCGACATTGGTTGTATGTTTGGCCAGCGTCGCCGATGATGGCCAAACATTAAATCAACATCTCGTGACTAATGGGGTGTATTAGGCTGTATAAATTAGCCCAGTGGTCACGAAAAAGCCGAGAGAAGGGGACGTGGCGTTTTTGCAGACTTTAGAGTAGCAAACAGAAGCGATGTAGTTTTAACTGCCAGTGTTGTGTTTTGAACAATCAAGGTTTTTTCGACATTTCCGACATATATGGGCCTAAAGTCGGTCCCTGTGCGGAAAGGGTAAACGGGCCATAATAATGATTAACAATGACTAAATTTGAGGCCTCGGTTTTGCTTTTTTGCAAAGTATTTTTTTCAAAATATTTAACCCCTGAAACCCGTTATTTTATGTGCTAATAATAGCGCAAGGTTACAGCAGCGATTGTAAAGCCATAGTTACATGTGGGTGACACAAGTCACTAAAATTAAAATTGATCGTTTGAGTCTGCTTTCAGACATCAATAAATAAATGACTATAAGATATCCAATTACCATTGCAGCGATTTAGGAATTATTGTCCCGTAATACTGATAAAAAAGGTAATGCATCACGATGAGCACATTATGGATTTGTCGTGAATAATCTCTGTGCAATAGATTGCAAGACATTTTAGCCGCAGATGATCCTAACTTTTAGAGAGTTAATTAATTTATACGATTTATTTGTTTACCCACTTACGTCGTGCTCCTATTTATTTGTTGTTAATGAACATGCCACTGAAATAATCAATATCTATATGTGTCTCGCTACCTACAACTGTGAAAGTCAGTATTGTGGGGAGCCTCCGTGACCGAGAGGTAGCGTACCCGGCCTCAGACCGCCAGCGCTCGAATTTCGAATCCTGTGTCTGGAGGACAGTGTCATCTCAATCATCTCACCATCCTCAGGAGGTTCTCCTGGCCCAGTTTAGCATATATGTGAACAAAGGTGGCCTAAAGCCCGATTCATTCCATTTCATTTTACCTACAACTGCAAATGGGTAAAAATACTCCCATTTTTATAATTGGAATAAAAACATGCAGATCTTTATAGAGCATCTAATGCTAATTTCTATTTAAATGTTCCCGTTTGAAATACAAATAAACAGGCTGTAAGCGGTAATTTAACCCTTTAACCGCCAAATTATTCAATCTGAATTTTCACCCACTTGAAGTTGTGTCTCGCTGACGCGATCCACAACTTCAAGTGAGTGAAAATTATTCAGATTTGACAAAATGGAGGTCAACTGTTTTCAAATCTTGCTGATAGATGTTACATTTTATCTTTAACGTGTATAAAATATGGTACTTAATGTGCTAATAAAAAATAAAACCTGAATATATGCGGCACCGGCGGTTAAAGGGTTAATAGATGTGATTAGTACATGTACTATGTTTTTAACCCTTATCTTGTTGATCAAGACACTAGTCGTGAATCAACATTTGAAAATGTTAAAGGTGATCTATCACCCCTTATATGGTATGAATAATTACGTCCTTATATGGGGTGATTGGCTATCATGTGACCCTCACAGAGGGCTATCATGTGACCCTCTCAGAGGGTCACATGATAGCCAATCACCCCATATAAGGAAACACTTGTGCCCCATCTTGTGACAACTTTGATTTATTTGTCACAAAATTATTCATACTATATAAGGAGTGATAGATCACCAAATTAGCAAATAATTTGAGGTTGTGGATCACGGAGCGTGACACTACATCAAGTTGTTGAAAATTTAAAAAAATTAACTTAGCATGATAAGGAATAAAGGGTTAAAATAATTTAGAATAGTAGGTACAGTCGACCATACATGGCTCCAAGTCACAACATAATAGCATCGTCACATTTGTGCGCCGAATAAATGGTAAAATGAGATCTTGTGATATAGGGGGCCTACATGTACGGTGGAGGCGGCGACTTAGAGAGTGTAGCACATATAGCTCTATTTAAAGATCAAAATTTACCGCATTGCGTATAATAGAAACAAAACCGGTACCTCGAGCTATTGTTTGTGGTTCATCTGTTGGCTCACGAGAAGACTTGAGTGATGCTTCGGTCGAAGTATGATATTCCATCATCTAATTTAAGTAACAGCTGAATGACGGCAGTGGTTGGCTGATTTTTTCATGTGACAGGCTGTGGTACTCTGTCATTGTTTGGGGCTAGAATACTATACTTGGTCCGATGCTGTCATGGCAAACAGGGAGCTTGAGTCTCGTAAGCACTTTTCGTATCAGACAAAATTATAGAGAAGTCACATCGTCAATCAACCTCCTCTTACATGCCATGTAGATCACATAAAGACCCGCCCTATCTGGGCTCCCCTCTAATCCTCTACTAATCAAAAGACTCCAGTCTGATTTACAGACTTATCATGTGATCCGCTGGAGGGCAATTCTCAGCAAACACGAGACGCTGAACCAATGTTATTTTAATGTTAGGCCAGCGTCGAAGACGATGGCCTAACATTAAAATAACATTGGTTCAACGTCTCGTGTTTTCTGGGATAATATAACTGCTCTGCAAATCTAAAAGCAGTTACGGCTTACTTTAAAAGTTAGCAGTTACTGCCTTTTAGCTCTGTACTTTCTAGCTTTGTTCTCAATACCATACCTGTGGTTTATAGTACAGCGTTTGATTAATATTATGCTCCCGGCCTACATGATGTTTACTTTCACTAACAATAGACATAATTAACGTCTAAACCTAATATGCCTGCAATCATCCGTTATTATTCATTGAGAACTGCATGATGCAGACATGAATTATCACCCTAACGCTAGCAGGGTATCGATGAACAAATGATGAAATAACAGGTTGTATCTGTAATTTATATAGCTAACATGATATTACCGGATTACCCGTTCTCACGGACATCTACTCAGTTGTAATTTTACGCCACTTTTTGTGCGATAAACCACTGTTACGATGACTGGACCCCAATTTGTGTGATCACCACCGTCACGTGAGAATGCGAGAAATAATATAATTAGAATCGAGGCAGGGTCGGTAAGCATACTCTCCAACCAATTGACCTCGATTTAGGATTTCTGATTGGTCGAGCCATACTATATCTAAGATCTACGTCTTCCTATTTATTTGTATTTAAGGCATGATCGAGTTGCCATTTCAGAAGGAGAAAGATGTTTTGTTCTAGGGAGAAGCGTATTTTTAGATTTGTTCAACAAAAATACACCTTATTTTTCATTGGCCGTGTGTGTATTGCATAAATATAATCACACAAAATTTTGCAATTATTATTTATTTTTAAAAGCAAGAAATTGACTTGTCTAGGCGCACTGTATCTTATTATGAGCGTGTTTCAAACCTGCCTTTCACAAAATCAAATTTGGTAGAAAACATATATGGATCGCATCATGCACAAGTGGACTAACTCACATTTTCACCACAAGATTTATCTGCCAAAAGAGCCAAATGTTTAGACCAATCACATTCTGTGGTACAAGCTAAAGTTTGTTTGCGCATGCTGTTTTTTGGCGATTTTCATAGAGCACAAATGGTCTAACCCTCTCTTCTGATCAAGTCAAAAAGATTGGATTCGACGTGTCAAAGAATTTAAAGAGAAAAAACAGTTCAATGCTGAAGAAGCGAGGCGAATTGTACGCGATATCAGCGAAAGTGCATTCTCGGGAGATTACACATAAAACAATGCAAAAAATCGCAAAACAACTTGAAGTACATGATAAAACGAATAAATACAAATAACGACAACAGATAAATAAAATCAGTGACCAAATGGTGTAACCCTCTATGTGAAACTCGTAAATTTATCAAGTTGTTTTTTATCAATAACATATATTTTTATTATTTTTTTATCATATTTCCTTAATATGTGGATGCATGTACGGAATTATTTTAATTTATCATGGATAAAGCAACATAATTCTTTGAAAATCAGTGATTTATTAAAAAATTTATGGCTAGAGACAAAACGAAAAAAACAACATGCACATATGGTCTAACCCTCATGTAACCAACTTTAAAGTGCTTTAATTCGCATAAACCATATTTAGGAAAAAAATATTTTATAAATTTTAATGTACAGTGATGTGCATCCAATGTACATTTCATGTTAAGTTTTTAAAGGTTCTATCTCAGCTGCCTGATTTACCAGCAAGGTCAAAACCTTCAATGCTTGATTGCTCAAAACACCAAAAACATGGTTTAGACCAGCTGTGCATATTACCATCCATTAAGTGTGCGACTCTCATGACGTTAATCGCAGACAGTCTCGTCGCACAATTGTTTTTTTTTCAGTAGACAGATCACGTAAAACTCCTGTAATCTGCGCCACGATATATTTTAGCTCTGAACAGTTTTGTGACTTGAATAAGTAGATGGGGATGATTATCGTAGCTGTGTTGTGGTACATAAATAACATGATCAAACGAACCAGAAAATAGTAATACTGGAATAACAGTTGTGTGGGATCAGGAATCGTTCTGATAAGAGGATCAAAATGCGTGGACATATTTATCTAAATAAGGAATTATGGTCCAGTCAACAAACAATAAGCCATTCCCATCATACCTGTTTGTGGCCTGAAGTATCACACGGAAGTATAACGCTTGCCAAGCATTAGCTCAATTCTGGGCCAACGTCGCAGAATTCAGCTAACGCTTGACAAACGACTGGCGTTAGTTGTAGTTTCACCTACTACAGCAATAACAAAACAATTGCAAGGATGGTGGTCATTTCCCGGTAGGCAACGACTTCCGGCGCGCGGGAATGGAACGCCGGGATTGATTGCTGTGGGAAACGGGATATTTGACTAAATGAATCCTTTTTTACGTGCTGTCCTCAAAACTCATTATTCACCCTGCTGTGACCTTTAGATTGCGTACTTTCATGATATATGTGGCATGCAGTAAAATAATGCATTTATACAATAAATAATTTGCTATTTAAAACAAAATAGCCTACTTTTGAGTGATATAGCGTAGCTTGGAGCCCATTAATTTTGCACCCACGGGGCACAATTATACACTTTTTGCATTAAATAATCTGATGCTGTAAATAACACAATAAGGACATGTTTACAAGGCAGGCTCACATGCACTTGGTATGAACCCATGCCTTAGAGTTTGGTTAGAATTCACTTTATAGGCTCAAATAGTGGCAGATTCGATGACGCAAAATGTAAAAAAAACGGTTATGTCCCTTTACATATCCTATTTAAATGTTCACCCGCTTGAAGTTGTGTCCCGCTACCGCGACCCACAACTTCAAGTGGGTGGAAATTTGTCATATTTGCTTAATTTCAACCAAAAATGTGCAAATCTTGATCCACCTTTTGCCACACATGTCCACGCCTATGTTATTCCACTGAAACATGAATGGCACTTCCCGCCCTCAACCCTTACAGCGCGGGGATCTAAAGTCGATCCCCGCAATGTAAGCGTAAGAAAATTATAATGGCCGTAGACCCATAACATAGGTATTCAAATGAAGCGGAAAAAGCTAACTAAGACATTTATAATGATTTCAAATTGAAAAAACCCTTTGGTTTCCATGGTTTATGCAAAGACAATTCAGCACTTTAAGGGTTAAAAGCTATAAATGGTTAAATTATAATGGCCGTAGACCTATAACATAGGTATTCAAATGAAGCGGAAAGAGCTAACGAAGATATTTATGATGATTTCAAATTGGAAAAACCTTTGGTCTCCATGGGTTATGCAAAGACAATTCAGCGCTTTAAGGGTTAAAAGTTCGCACGTTAACCCTTTACTTGATATTTAAGTTATCCTATTTAATTCCCCCCCCCCCCCTGTTTGAAGTTGTGAGTCGCGGTAACTTGAAGTAGGTGCAAATTACCTGTATTATTTTAACAACAAATGAGCAAATTTTGATTGCTCAACACACATTTTATTCTCAATAACCGTGATTTTACCTGCTTATAAAACGGATTTAAAACTATTATAGTTTCATGCGACGAAAACATTAACGTAAGATATTCCCGCTTTCTTGATGCTTTCTATTCTGGGCATGCGACATTTCAGAGAATCTCTACGTAGTTTATACAAACTGGCTTGGTCATTTGATTTTATTGCCATTTCCAGGGGTATGTATAACTCGTCCTGCTGAAACCCAAAGGCCATATTTTCCTCTTGGATACTTTGTTTTTTCCACGCTCACTCGTAAAGATTCAGTATTGTGGGGAGCCTCCGTGACCGATATGTAGCGAACTCAGCAGCAGA
This sequence comes from Flabesymbios commensalis, assembly GCA_964017125.1. Taxonomy (NCBI): domain Eukaryota; kingdom Metazoa; phylum Annelida; class Polychaeta; order Terebellida; family Flabelligeridae; genus Flabesymbios; species Flabesymbios commensalis. Next base: position 35,665,463 of record OZ024915.1, read on the forward strand.
CAGCCAGGGCTCGAATGTCATATCCTGTGTCTGGAGGGCAGTGCCATCTCATTCATTTCACCATCCTCAGGAGGCCCTCCTGGCCCACTTTACCCTATATGTGCACAAAGGTGGCCTGAAGTCCCCTTCATTCATTCATTCATTCATTCATTCATTCATCCATTCATTCATTCATTCATTCATTCATTCATTCATTCATTCATTCATTCATTCATTCATTCATTCATTCATTCATTCATTCCAGTCATTACTACCAGACACCTAGATACCTTGGTTCCACCAGGATGATTTATAGATTATTTTAAGCAATAAACCCAGACCGGTTGAAGTTGGTAAAATCATCTGCTCTTGTTTGTGAATGCTCAGTATTGCACTGCTAGTTGCCTGCTCTCAAATTGTGGTTCTACGTCGTGTAGGAAATCAAGGGGAATGCGAACAGAAGGCTGTGCGCAACATTAGCCTAATGCTGGGCCAACGTTGACCCAGTAATTGTGATAAATATAGTGTGTGACGGGACGTTGTTGGTATTGGAGACTTATGAAGACACCGTGCACCGTAGAACACAATTTGTTTGCTTTACGGAGAATCTCATTCCACCGTCTTCAAGGAGCGCTTAATAAGCTGTAATTTAATTTTTCCTTTCCGCCCCAAGCCTTCTACCCTCTTTTATATCGGAAATATAATCTCGCAGACTATTTTCCCTCCATTTATGTCAGAGACAAGTACCATCTCTCCAGCCAGGTCATTACAACTGTCACGCTACAGCAAACTGCTTATGAACTGTGTGCCGCTTAGTAAGTGGTCATTTCCATCTACATTATAATGTTTTGTCATTGCAATTACCAGATTTCTCCATTTCGGTATCTCCAACTTCACACGTTTTAAAAAAATGTCCATATCATCTAATATATGATATTCCACATCATCTAACATTGGGACGCTAGCCTCTCACTGCATGGTGTGACACTTAACTAGGCTGGCATTTCTGCCGTTTTTGTGTATTATCATGATTATAGTTACTATTATATCTTATCGCATTGAGTGACCACTCGTTGCTAATTATCGTGGGAACAATAGCACAAAAGATCAAAATGTTATGTAAGTGATACACATATGTATGTGCTTTCTTCTGGTATATGATAATTATGATGTGAATTGATTTGCTCAACGTCGCGTTTGGGATCGTTGGTCATGTTGCGTGAGCTGTGTTGCTTCGACGACACACCTAGGATTTGGAGTTGACGTCACATTTGACAGCTGATAGTGAAAGTGGACCAGAACACTACATCCAAATATGGACTACAAAGGGTCCTAAATAAAAAAATATATATTGTCTATAATTGTATATTGTCTGATTAGAAACCAGGACGCTACGTCCTAACATAGCAGAAGCCCGAAACAGAGCCCGGAATGTCCTTACACTCAAGGAAAAGTATTCTTTAACGTGTCGTATCCCATGACGATTAATCGCACCAGCCCAGCCATGTTTTCCGTGCAAAGCCAAAAGGCAGTATATGCTTACTTTACAAGTAAGCAGATAATACCTTCTGACTTTGCTGAACAGTACTGCTGACCAGAGATTAGTCAAACACCTGCCAGACCCAGTGAGAGTGTCTGACATACCCAGGTGTCACTGAAATGTGATCGAGCATGTTCCTAACCCTGTACGACATGCTGGAGGAGGTCGCGTAAGGCGTATTTTGAGGCGTATAGGGCGTATAGAGCAACTGCTCTAGAAGGACCTCCAGGGACCTGATTGCAAGTATTATGCCGCGCAAAGCCAACAATTGCAACTCCCCACTTGCAAAGTGAACAGCTACTACCTTTTGGCATTCCACGGCAGCGCGACTAAAGTGCCATTATCAGGTGATGCCATGTGTAAAAATGCAGCTGTTGTGTTCTGGGATTTGTCTTAGATGAAAAATGTGTCAGAATCTCTTAAAAAATAAGCACGTCATAATGATTACAACACACTGTTATTAACATGTTATTAATTAAATAAAGTCACCAAATGCAATAGTATTTCCTTATATATGAGATAAAACAGAATTATCAACACAATAACAAGTTTTATGTCATTACATTAATTTAATTTTCCGTTTCGTTAGCGATGGACAGATTTTTTGCGAATGCGACGCAGGTTATTTGTACCATGACGTGAATGCAAAATTGATGTGCAGAACCTAAGTCACTTTCTCTAATTCGACATTGAAATGACCTTAACTTCATTATATTGATTCTACGGATCTTTTGTTATTTAAATGCAGTTATTGGTCCAGCATTTGTTATTTATTGGAAGCTGGCATTGCTGACGCAATCACCAGCTTGAAAATAAATAATAATAAACAAGCATTCGAATAAAAACTAGAACCATTATAATTATATTCTCAGCAAAGCAACAATTGACAACTAAGCAATTACTGCCTATTGGCTTTGTACGGCTGTATTGTACAATCAGTGCTTTATTTGAGGCATGCAACTGAATTGCACATTATATACCATTCATTGAATATTTCTATTGTTAAAGATTCGATAGGCCCTGTTAAGCAAAAAACAGTAACTGCTTACATGTAAATAAGCAATTACCGCTTTTGACTTTCACTGTGCTTATAATCGGTGATCTCAATGAGGCCTTCCTAGTAAACACAAAACATTTTTATAACATTTACACAACGTCGGCCCAACGTCTTCGACGTTGGTCCCACATTGTATAAATGCTATACAAATGTTTTGTGTTTACTGGGTTGTCAAAGAAAGGAGCTTGCTTATCACCTGAGAGATGCGTGATCGAGTAATACTGCTGTACGGGTCACGCATAGAGTGCGATATCTCCTCTCCTTTCTGAGTGATACAAGACCGAGAACATTGTACCACCAGACAAAGGGTCGAAGGTCGACTCAGAACTGAAGCCCCACAGCAGCGCCGTGTCTTGTTCCGGTACAGAAGGTTGGTCTAAGCATGTGACGACCATCGCTAGTGTTGCAGAGGGTGGGTCAGACGGGGGGTGTGGCATAAGATTAGCGGGAACCACACCAAACGCGACCTTTAGAAACAGTTTCTGTTTCTAAAGGTCGGGTTTCGTGTGATGTTGTTATGTATGTAGTACATAGAAAGGTAAACTATTAACTATGTCTCAGAAGTTGCTTAAATGGAAAACATCTAGCTCCTTAACCACCTGCCGACAAAAATATCAAAAGAATAATCCATACCCAATACTTGTAGTAATTGAATCTTTTCTATGTAATTGAATCCCGATTACGTCTCTACCCAGCAAACACGTGACGCTGAACCAACGCTGATTTAATGTTGGCCCACCGTCTGCGACGCTGGCCCAACATTAAATCAGCGTTGGTTCAACGTCTCGTGTTTGCTGGGTACTATTGACAGCTTTTGGAATATCATATCAAAAAGCAAATCTATTTAGTGGGACTTATTGTGAAGAGGGCTACATTTTGGTGAACCCGTTTGATTTATCAATCTGGAACTGGTATCCATATAAAAGTGGCCAGGGTAACATACCCACCTTTGGTCCTGGCCCCGACAAAATACCAACAATGGCATTGTCAATATATAGGCCTATGTGTATCGCAAGATTGACATGATAAATTAGGAATAACAAATAATGGTAATTTAAGCACAATGTCTTATTGCTGGACGTGAATACGGATTCTGAAAATGGAAAGAACACAATTGATCTTTCGGTCAACGTTTTGTCTAGACACTGCTTCACTTTGTTACTTTGTCACCTTGTTTTACTTTGAAACTGTTGCAGCATACGAGACCAACATAATGGATTGAATATTGAAATACCCGCTGAAGTAGAATCTCGGGAGGAAATAAATATTTCTCCAGAAAAATGCGGTCCTCAAAGAAGAATCGCATGACTAATAATATTTGATTTGGATAAAAAGTATACTATAGGTATTGTCGAATCAATTTGTTTCACTATTAAACACATGCTGATGCCTTTGCTGTTTGAATTCAATCTGTAACATATAATTATATGCGAATGAAATAAGAAAAAACCCACCTAGTTACTCCTAGCACTATTATCGTTCTCTCACAATCCTTGTCCAATCAAATCAGACAACCGACAAAACATGAATGTCCTTTTTCACAAAATGCCTAATTGTTTTTAACGAAGTTATCATCAACATTTCCGCTTTCAATTTAAGACTAATTTCAAGACGCTTTTCGAACAATTAGGATGCTGATCAGAATTACCTCTCATCCATTTTCACTCACATAAATAGTTGAAAATGTAGTATTATTCTATTCAATTTGCATATTATAAATTTAGGCACAATAATGCGAAAATGTGGCCACTGCGGCCAACGGTAGGCCAATACAGGCTTAATTTATTACCATCCCAGAAAGCACGAAACATTGATCCAATGCTAGTTTCTCGTTGGTCTAGCGTCTACAACACTGGCCCAACAATAAACCAGTATTGAGTCAACGTCTCATGTTTACATGGTAGTATGCTGGCTAGATGGACAGATAGTGAAAATCCGCCTTAATAAAAAATCACATAAACAACCAATCACAGACGGATTCGGTGGCATAGTATCACGGGGCACCTTGTTCGAGCTGGCATTTTCTGGCACTCTGAATTATAGGATGATCACGGGGGAGGTCGCGTACAGAAGGTCAGGTTAGAGAGGTGACCACAGTCAGAAGGTCCGTGGGGGACAGCGTATCTCATCCACTGTGACAGCCGCCATGATGGATGTTTTCAATCAGAGCCAGCCAACTTCTCCAGCACCGCCATGATACAAAATGGCGTCTCGTCATAAACTGCTAAATGCTCGTCATGTTTTGAATACTATTTACGTGTGCCTGCATATACGCATGCGCGCGCGTGCGTTTTGGCATAAAGTAACTCTATGGTTTTTGTAATATGTATATTTTTTTTTATTGCCAGGTAAATTCTGTCAATTATGATATTATGATATTGTTATGTTGTATGATATTTTTACTCGTTATCGAAAAGATCATGGAGTCCTTATCGACATTATTGAGTCCTGGTGCAGGGGTTAGCTAGTTAGTCTTTAGAGCGCTGAAATATTTTGGTATAAATCATAGAAAAAAAGGGTTTTGTTCAATTTGTAATCATCCTAAATGTTCTTGTTAGCTCTTTCTGATTCATTTTTAGTATCTAAGTTATGGGTCTATGTTCATTATAAATATTTTAATTCTTACATCGCGGGGATCGACTTCAGACGTCAGAATATGACGTCTACAGACGGCAGATTCTGACGTCTAAAGTCGATCCCCGCGCTGTAAGGGTTTAATGACCACCACTCTGATTACAGAGATGGAGGCAACTAGGGTAGAACTAGAACCAGGAACATACATAGAGTGGTTTATATAGCTTTATCTGTAAAGTCCCCCGCTCTAGGCTTCGGGTTTTAGAGAAACAAATATTTCTTCCCCGCTCACTCGTGAAGATTTAGTTTTGTGGGGAGCATCAGTGGCTGAGAAGTAGCGTGTTCGCCCTCAGACCGACAGGGTTCGAATTTCCAGGCATGAGTCAGGAGGGCAGTGCTATCTAATTCGTCTCACCATCCTCGATTTAAAGTGATTGCTTTAAAACATTGCTGCTATGTCTATAAAACTACTATTCAGTCATTGTTTATCTCTATAGACCACTTAGTCCTGAAAATACTGTAGTAAATGTCGTGAAATAGTTGAAGGTGCTTTAAAATGAGGGGGGGGGGGGTGATATGCACCGCTCGAAGACGAAAAGCAGTAGCTACTGGCTTTTGGCTTTGCAGGGTAATAAATACATTTGTCTCGCTGTCACGTGATTCCTTAAAGTATGCAATTGGTCTGGCAGAATGAAGTAGATCCATGTAATATTGAAAATGTATCTGTCTCTGAGCTCGGTTATCCTCCAAATACCTCGCAGTTACTGTAGATCTGGTAATATTCGCGAGGTTTTAGTTATCACGAATTATGCGAGGAGGACAAACTGAAAAAAATTGAAAATTCGCGAATTCTAAACTGCATGAAATGTTCCTCAATCAGAAATTCGCGCGTATTTGAACACGCGAAAATTACCAGATCTACAGTATATAAGTGTAAGCCTCTTATTGTAGTCGTCTGGGGGGTTTTTTTTATAAAAAGACCTATTAACATGATAAAGATAAAGAAATTAGATATATTAGGTGGTATGTATCGTTATTACTGCAAAATGGAGTAGGTCCGAGGGGACCAAATTCGTTAGTCACCTGTCACATATCGTTTGATTCCGTGTTGAACATGCATGCTGAAGACGACCTCGTTCAAATAAGTACGGTGATTTAGCCGGGCTGATAACCAGATTATACTAATGACGGGGATATATCCCAGAAAACACGAGATACAGAACCAACTCTGTGTCGATGCTGTCCACCGTCTGCGATGCTGACCCAGCATTGAGCCAACATGGGGTCAACGTGTGGCAAATATCCATATTCAGATTGGATGGGACATAAATAGAAGTGTTGCTGTGCAAAGTCAAGCGGCAGTAACTGCTTACTTTAAAAGTAAGTAGTTACTGCATTTTTCTCACGATAGAGTAGGCCTAAATGTAGAGGATTTGTGCTGTAAATAATTGGCTTACTGACCGTGCACCGGTTTTCACCGGCGTGTGATTTTAGCGAATGTATGCCAGTATTTGATAATGTGGACATGTGCCCGGTAAAAAGCCTGTCGTTAGTTTTCGTATTTTCCGGGAGAAGAATGGTTTGAGATAAATTATTTATCCTACTTTGTCCTGGTGGCTATGCTGTTGTCTCAAAGCATTAATCTTTTCAGCGTGGGGACCGTCTTTAGACGTCAGAATCTCACGTCTAAAGTCGATACCCGCCCTGAAAGAATTATATATTTATTATGGCCGCAGACATATGACAGCGAAAAGAGCTTACTAAGAATAAAAAAAATTGGTTTCCAAGGTTCATAACAAATATTTCAGCCTTTTTTTTTGCTTCCATACAAACAATTCTTTCAAATGTCAATACATGTAGCCTACACTGTAGCTTGAATGGGAATATGAATAATTGCATATATCCTACTGTAATGAACGTCTTCATTGATTTTGTTCATTCGCGGAATATTGGCGTCGCGAACAGTTCAGAATTAACCCTGATCCGATCAGATTTGAGCTCCGATAATGAGTGATGGCTGGTTGTCAGCCATTTGTATATCCTGCCAGAGGATTCTGATCCAGAGATGCCAGTGTTGGACTTCGTCATGCGAGCCCTCAGATAATTAGACCCGCGGAAATAACTTCACAATGTCACATCAGGACACCAACTGAAACCTGCTATATAACCCGTTGGACCATCTCAGTAATATTCTACATCTCAAAACGTTATTTGAAATGTTCATCGAAAGCGGTGTATAGATGATCGGACTTGGAAACTACTGAAAGGCAATACTTGGGATATAATGATATTCAGCCTAATTATTCACAACAGATACACCATGCTTTTGGAGGGGGGGGGGGTGTCTGCAACTGTCAAATATGTAAGCAAGCGAAAGTAACATTGCAGAACATTAGGCTTTAGGTTTTTTTTTTATTTTGAGAATAAATGAACGCCAAAACTCGTTAACTCTCCCTCCACCGCTTTTCCATAGTATTCAATAGAATTATGCCCCTCTGTTATCAACAATCGATTTTATCCAAAACTAATAAATAACAGCATTTCACCCTCTCAGATAAAAGAACTATTGTTTCCGCATTTAAAGTTGTATCTCGCGGTCGCGACTGACAACTTCAATTGGATATTTTGTCCATTTTAAAACCAAACATTTTTCATTATTGCCTATAAAACATAATTTCACAACCATAAAATATAATTTGATGTGATAAGTTGGTATTCAAAACTATTGAAGTCGTGATTGACGCCCAATTAACCCTTTAGCCGCCAAATTATTCAATTTGAATTTTCACCCACTTGAAGTTGTGTCTTGCTGACGCGACCCACAACTTCAAGCGAGTGAAAATTATTCAGATTTGACAAAATGGAGGTCAACTGTTTTCAAATCTTGCTGATTGATGTCAAATTTTATCTTTACCGTGTTTAAAAGGTGGTACTTAATGTGCTGATAAAAATGAAAACTCGAATATATGCGGCACCGGCGGTTAAAGGGTTTAAATAGCGGTTAAGGTTAATCCTTTCAATGCGGTGACCGACTTTAGACGTCAGAATCTGGCATCCATAGATGTCAGATTCTGACGTTTATGGTCGATCCCTGCACTGAAAAATATAAAATAAAAATTATAATGGACGTCGACCCGCAACATAGGTATTCAAATGACACAAAATAGGTAACTAAGGCTTTTATGATGATTTCAAATAAAACAACCTTCGGTCACCTTAGTTCACACACAAATAATTCAGCGTTGTAAGGGTTAACCCTTTAACCGCCAAATTATTCAATTTGAATTTTCACCCACTTGAAGTTGTGGCTCGCTGACGCGACCCACAACTTCAAGTGAGTGAAAAATATTCAGATTTGACAAAATGGAGGTCAACACTTTTCAGATCTTGCTGGTTGATGTCACATTTTATCTTTACCATATTTAAAATGTGAAGCTAATAAAAAATAAAAACCCGAATATATGCGGCACCGGTGGTTAAAAGGTTAAAATGGGTAAACTAATTCACACGGTGACTGGTAGAAAATATGACGTGTGATATCATATGCAGCTACAATACCCAGCAAACACGGGACGTTGATCCAATGTTGTTTTAATGCTGATCCAGCGTGGAGACTTACATTAAAACAACAGTGGCTCAACGTCTCGTGTTTGCTGGGATACGGCTTGTTTTAGGGAGTAATGCCATAGAAGATTGGCACAGTTGTTATGGTAATTGAGAGATGCTGTAATATGAAAGTAAATTATCCCGATAGTAGCCTAATCTGAATTAACACATCAATTGCCCTCCACCAGAAAGACGATCTCACTTTTTGTGAATCAGTGAACGCACCACATGCAGTTTATGTTTTTTTACGTGTCATACCTTCATTTTTATGTCATGTTCACATCATTTTTTGGTCTCTTCGTATATTAATATGCTCGTTGCGACCGTATTTAATGCATTGCAAGTATATTATTTAAAAGGCGAGCTAATACAAGTCATTGGGAGAGGAAGCTGTAATAAATATATTTCAAGATCATCTCATAAAAGGCGGGTGTGTTAAAACACATTATAGATGATAATTATGAAGTCAAATCGTCCCAACTAAAACATACATTACTAAACATCACTTCACTCCGACAGGGAGATGGGACAAAAACTTACCCACTGATATAAGTTATTACCGTGTTTTTTTCAATTTGAAATCATCAGAAATAAATAAATGTCTTAGTTAGCTCTTTCAGCTTCATTTAAATACTTATGTTATGGGTCTATGGCTATTATAACTATTTTACTCTTTCATTGCGGGACTGACTTTAGACGTCAGGTTCTGACGTCTAAAGTCAGTCCCCGCGCTGGTTTATGTAACCCAATCAGGTGTTCACATGACCAATCCATGAGTTCACCGTCAACAGAGAAGCACAGTCCTAAAACAGGTCAACATCTCAGATACTGCTCCATCACCGGCCAACATCCCCAGACGTGAGAGGATGAGAGCGCCGTGCTATAGAAAGCTCCTCTGCAAACCCAAGAGGCAGTATCCCCGCAAACTCCAGACATTTAACCAATGTTGGTTCAATGCTGGGACGACGTCGTGGACGTCGGGCCAACATTGAACCAACATTGGTTGAATGTCTCGCGTCTTCTGGGATGATAGTTGATACTGCATATTGGCTTAGCACGACAGAATTATGGTACTTTCTAAAAAACCCTTTTCAGTCCATAATGAAACTCTTTATTCAACGTCATGTCAACACACACAAACCATTTGATATGCAAATCAATGAGGGACTGTATTGTAGATCCTGATATGCGTTAGACGCATCGTGTCCGATATATATGCCTTTAGCGCCTGATGTATCCTTAGTAATTGAGGAAAACAACAGAAAGAGCTTACTTGAAAAATAACCACTTACTGTTGTTTTCCTTTGCAGGACCTCCAATGATGTGTAAAGTAGACATCAGACATGGGATGTTGAATCAATATTGTTTTAATGCTGGGACAGCGTCTCAGACGGTGGACCAACATTAAAACAAACAAAGACTAGGTCATATCTTTTTAATATCCACATCAGAAATTTAGGAAAGTCTAGCCGCGACGTCCTATCCGAGGCCGTGGATCGCTAAATTCATTTCACCTGAAACAAATCAACGTTGTTCAACATGGAGGTGACTGAGAGCGATCTCTACCTTAAAGATCCGAATATTGTTCATGGCTTTTTAATGACTGTGCGAAAAATGAGCTCAGCATGCGATCTCGTAGCTGAAATTTTGCTGATTATTTGAGGCCAAGCCTTAGATATGTACGTTCAAAGAAATGTCCTACGCTTTTGCACGGGGTCAATCTCTGGCTGAAACCGGACTGGGCGAATTGGCCCGGCCACCGGCGATTCCCGAGCCATGTAAGGGGAGGGAGGTGGAAATGTCAATTTATGTTGAAACTCTGGGCCCGTATTCTCGTACAAGTTACGATATATCGTAGTCTTCGGATTGGTCGACAGTTTACCACCAGCGGCTGTACATTATCCGTGGCGTGGGATATGGTGTGGACGAATGTCATCTCAATCTCTTTATTTGCCTCTAAATTCATCACCAGGAAACCGCCTTCCCCAGAAATCCTCTAACATTGCCTGGAATTGTCGCAGTGGATGTGGGTGTTCAGCTTGCATCCCAGACAGATCAAATAAATTAGCACGGGGCCGGGCATTGATGCGACCGTCAATTCTTGCCCAGTCATGCGTGAACTGGGTCCCTTCATACCCAGATGTTCTTCAGTTAAAATATGCAATTCTTCATGTCCGAAGCAATCCTCTTATGTGTGCTCTATCTGCGAAGAGAGGGCATAAGTTGACACACATTTACGTGTATCTTGACATCAAACAAATTATCATTATGTAAATTAAACCCTACAGTGCGGGGACCGACTTTTGAAGTCAGATTGTGGACGTCAATTTCTGACGTCTAAAGTCGATCCTGCACTGGAAGAGCAAAATATTTATAATGGCCGTAAACCCATGACATATAGGTATTCGAAAGAAGTGGAAAGAGCTAGCTGAGCCATTTATGGTGATTTCAAATCGATGCTTCATACAAAAATACTTCAGCGTTAGGGTTAGAGCGCTTCACTTACCAATGGCGTCACTACTGTGGATCTGGTAATTTTCGCGTGTTCAATTTTTCGCAAATTTCTGATTTTGGGATTTTCCACGAAGTGTGGAATTCGTGACATTAAATTTTTTTTATCAACGCTATTATATTAATAATATTCGCGAGATTCTTGAATTCGCGAAATTTTCCTCCTCGCGAAATTTGCGAACATTAAGATCTCGCGAATATTACCAGATCTACACTATGCCTTACGTTTGACATTGCAGAATGTTTATCTCTAAATCATCTCAGCTATAGCTACGTCGTAGTCAGAGCTGAGCTGAGATGATAGGCTACATAGGCTACTACTGACGGCACATACGCCGTTTTATAATTTAACTCTTAAAGCGCTAAATTAATTTGTAAAACACATCGCAACTCAATTTAAAATCATCACAAATGTCTTAGTTGGCTCTTTCTGATTCTTTTGAATACCTATGTTATGGGTCTACGACCATTACAAATATTTGAACTTTTACAGTGTAGGGGAATCGACTGAAGTCGATCGGTTAAAGTAAAGCTAAATTGAAGCCGGTGTATGTAAAATTAGAGCTAATGACTAATTTATTATAATATTTGTTGTGTGCATAGGGCCTACGTCACTAGCAGGCGAAGGGTTCTGAAGTAGTATGTGCTACGTCCTAAAAAGTAAAAAACTGCTCTATAATTAATCCTCATATGGCGATTTTATGTTAGTCTTATAGTTAATATTCTGATGGTTTTGGATTCTAACTTCAAATTGAGTTCAATTGTATTGGTGCAATTTACGGTAATATTAGTTCTAAATCATAATGATGGCGCATGTATCGAAGCCTACCTGAATTTAAATTACAACTGAGAGCCGGGACCTCACTGGTTACAGATAGACATAGGTGACGTTTGAAACACTTTAAAATTCAGTCAATATAGTCTCATTTGTATAGTAATGGTAAATCGAATGAAATGTATTTTTTTAACTGCAAATTTGCAGCCATTTAAAAGCAGTTGTGTTCACAGCTGTTTTGATGACACTTCTAATAGCCGTTTTGGGTGATATGTGTTGAAACATATACAATCATATAGCAAGTAGCAAACCTCCGCAGAGATTAATGATCGTAATCCGAATCTTGGATCCGGATCGTAATCCGGATCATCCCCAAAATCGATTGCTCCTGAACACGAAACACACATGTGATTTTATGGAAATCCGTTCATTACTTTTTACATAATCAGATAACCGAACAGACAGACAAACAAACAAACAAACAAACAAACAAACAAACTAACAAACAAACAAAACCAGAGCCTTTCTAGCGGAAGTGATGAAAAGGTCGTGCATGCGTATCCCATGGACAATGAAATAGTATGACTTGCCTAATCTCGGCATAAGGCTTAAAAATACAAAATATCTGTACCCCCTCCCCACCACATAGCTTTTATGATTTCATCATATTATATGACCTATCAACACAAATTATCTTAACATTAACCTAAAATTTAGATGTCCGAAAGATAGCAAAAAATGTATTGGTATACGAAAAATTACAAACAAAAATAGTGTTTATATGCAATTAACTGCACTCTAATATAACATTATTATTTGATATTTACCATGACATGGTCTTAAAGTTGTGCATATTATCTGGATATCCCTTAGGCCTACACTGCTTTTTGACATTAGAGTTAATCAGCAGTATCGACAGGTCGACTGCTTACACACGGTCCGTCGCCGCCGCCGCTATCACAGTTGTTTTTCTATGAATAGCGACACATCTATATGATATTCTACTTCTTCTAACTTCATATGACATGACATACCGCTGGCAAATTATTGTATGAAATTTTGATTTCCATATAATAAACCCTTTAATTGCAATGACGTCTAACGAAGACGCTTTTGCTAGCGTGTTTGATAAGATATATCAAAATGCTCAATTTGGTACAAGTATTATGTTTACCAAAGTCAATAATGGCCTGATTAACTTATCACATACTCGGAGTTACAATCGAGGAAAACATTCCCGACATCATAGAGAAAATCAGGTGACTCAGCAACTCTGAAATCCTCCATAAGGCCCACCTCGTCTGATAACAAAGGCGAAGGCAACGTCCTTAAACAGCCCTAAAAAGCCAAATGATAAAATCTGAGAACAACAGCCGTCCTGATATGTGGTAATACCCACGTCAGATCATGAGAGCATGATAATATGGATATGGAGCATATTAACATGATTAAAGGCCTAATAAAGAAAATGTAAGATCTCACATGCAGATAACCCATGACAAATTTAGCAAAAAAGAAATCTGAAAAGATGTACTTGTAGCCTTTTTTACTCTGTTTTGCCCTCCATCTTGAAAACCGTATATAATATTTGATATCTAATTCATTAATACTGAAATGTATAGTGTTGCATATATATATAAACGATGATGATTTCTTGTAACTATGTAATCTACGCAGACTGGCGGCAATAGAGAGCTGCTTTCGTTGTCGTTTTAAGCAACTCGTTCTTGTAATATATTGACATATGCAGTATACAAGTTTCCATATTTTACGACATTTTATGTCTAGGTGCTATAAGTCAACGTTGTGCAATAATAAAGGTACAAATCGGATTCATTGAAATGAATGAAATGAAAACTTCTATAGCACCTAACTCCTCGGACGGCCGATCTCAAAGGCGCAATCCATCCTTATCAAATTCCAGAGAAGAGTCGAGGGAAATAAGCATGGTCGTCATCAGGGAGACGGGACGCAAAGGAGCTAGGGCGGAAAAGCCAGATCGAAGAAATGCGTTTTTAACAGTTTTCTGAAAGAGGAAATATTTTTAGCTACACGAAGGTGTGCAGGCAGTAAATTCCAGAGAGTAGGACCAGAAACAGAAAAGGCACGCGCACCGAACTTAGTTCTGATACGTAGTACTTTGAGCTTATTTGTGTTGTTTGATCGCAGATGTTTTACGGAGTCTGCTGAAAAAAGAAGGCTAGATAAATAAGATGGCTGACCATCATTGAGACAACGAAATACAAAAGTACATATTTTGAATTGTATTCTAAACTTGATTGGAAGCCAATGTAATGATTTCAATAGAGGAATAGAGCGACTGAAACGAGGAGCCTTTGTCACAACCCTTGCTAAACAGTTCTGAACACGCTGTAATTTCTGTAGATCTTTAGCTGGAATTTCGTGTAATAAGGAGTTACAGTAGTCCAGTTTGCTTGTCACCAATTAATCAGCAGTATCGACAGGTCGACTGCTTACAGTCTTACACACGGTCCGTCGCCGCCGCCGCTATCACAGTTGTTTTTTGATGAATAGCTACACATCTATATGATATTCTACTTCTTCTAACTTCATATGACATGATATACCGCTGGCAAATTAGTCTATGAAATTTGGATTTCCATATAATAAACCCTTCAATTGCAATGACGTCTAACGAAGATGCTTTTGCTGACGTGTTTGATAAGATATATCAAAATGCTCAATTTGGTACAAGTATATGTTTAACAATGTCAATAATGGCCTGATTAACTTATCACATACTCGGAGTTACAATCGAAGAAAAACATTCCCGACATGATCTAGAAAAACAGGTAACTTAGCAACTCTGAAATCCGCCATAAGACCCACCTCGTCTGATAACAAAGGCGACGGCAACGTCCTTAAACGGCCCTAAAAGCCAAATAATAAAATCAGAGAACAACAGCCGTCCTGATATGTGATAATACCCAAGTCAGATCATGAAAGCATGATAATATGGATATGGAGCATATTAACATGATTAAGGGCCTAATAAAGAAAATGTAAAATCTCACATGCGGATAACCCATGACAAATCTAGCAAATATGAAATCTGAAAAGATGTACTTGTAGCCATTTTTACTCTGTTTTGCCCTTTATCTTGAAAACCGTATATAATATTTGATATCTAAATCATTAATACTGAAATGTATAGTGTTGCATATATATATAAACGATGATGATTTCTTGTAACTATGTAATCTACGCAGACTGGCGGCAATAGAGGGCTGCTTTCGTTGTCGTTTTAAGCAACTCGTTCTTGTAATATATTGACATATGTAGTATACAAGTTTCCATATTTTACGACATTTTATGTCTAGGTGCTATAAGTCAACGTTGTGCAATAATAAAGGTACAAATCGGATTCATTGAAATGAATGAAATGAAAACTTCTATAGCACCTAACTCCTCGGAGGGCCGATCTCAAAGGCGCAATCCATCCTTATCAAATTCCAGAGAAGAGTCGAGGGAAATAAGCATGGTCGTCATCAGGGAGACGGGACGCAAAGGAGCTAGGGCGGAAAAGCCAGATCGAAGAAATGCGTTTTTAACAGTTTTCTGAAAGAGGAAATATTTTTAGCTACACGAAGGTGTGCAGGCAGTAAATTCCAGAGAGTAGGACCAGAAACAGAAAAGGCACGCGCACCAAACTTAGTTCTGATACGTAGTACTTTGAGCTTATTTGTGTTGTTTGATCGCAGATGTTTTACGGAGTCTGCTGAAAAAAGAAGGCTAGATAAATAAGATGGCTGACCATCATTGAGACAACGAAATACAAAAGTACATATTTTGAATTGTATTTTAATCTTGATTGGAAGTCAATGTAATGATTTCAATAGAGGAATAGAGCGACTGAAACGAGGAGCCTTTGTCACAACTCTTGCTAAACAGTTCTGAACACGCTGTAATTTCTGTAGATCTTTAGCTGGAATTTCGTGTAATAAGGAGTTACAGTAGTCCAGTTTGCTTGTCACCAATTAATCAGCAGTATCGACAGGTCGACTGCTTACAGTCTTACACACGGTCCGTCGCCGCCACCGCTATCACAGTTGTTTTTTGATGAATAGCGACACATCTATATGATATTCTACTTCTTCTAACTTCATATGACATGATATACCGCTGGCAAATTAGTCTATGAAATTTGGATTTCCATATAATAAACCCTTCAATTGCAATGACGTCTAACGAAGATGCTTTTGCTAACGTGTTTGATAAGATATATCAAAATGCTCAATTTGGTACAAGTATATGTTTAACAATGTCAATAATGGCCTGATTAACTTATCACATACTCAGAGTTACAATCGAAGAAAAACATTCCCGACATGATCTAGAAAAACAGGTGACTTAGCAACTCTGAAATCCGCCATAAGGCCCACCTCGTCTGATAACAAAGGCGACGGCAACGTCCTTAAACGGCCCTAAAAGCCAAATAATAAAATCAGAGAACAACAGCCGTCCTGATATGTGATAATACCCAAGTCAGATCATGAAAGCATGATAATATGGATATGGAGCATATTAACATGATTAAGGGCCTAATAAAGAAAATGTAAAATCTCACATGCGGATAACCCATGACAAATCTAGCAAATATGAAATCTGAAAAGATGTACTTGTAGCCATTTTTACTCTGTTTTGCCCTTTATCTTGAAAACCGTATATAATATTTGATATCTAAATCATTAATACTGAAATGTATAGTGTTGCATATATATATAAACGATGATGATTTCTTGTAACTATGTAATCTACGCAGACTGGCGGCAATAGAGGGCTGCTTTCGTTGTCGTTTTAAGCAACTCGTTCTTGTAATATATTGACATATGTAGTATACAAGTTTCCATATTTTACGACATTTTATGTCTAGGTGCTATAAGTCAACGTTGTGCAATAATAAAGGTACAAATCGGATTCATTGAAATGAATGAAATGAAAACTTCTATAGCACCTAACTCCTCGGAGGGCCGATCTCAAAGGCGCAATCCATCCTTATCAAATTCCAGAGAAGAGTCGAGGGAAATAAGCATGGTCGTCATCAGGGAGACGGGACGCAAAGGAGCTAGGGCGGAAAAGCCAGATCGAAGAAATGCGTTTTTAACAGTTTTCTGAAAGAGGAAATATTTTTAGCTACACGAAGGTGTGCAGGCAGTAAATTCCAGAGAGTAGGACCAGAAACAGAAAAGGCACGCGCACCAAACTTAGTTCTGATACGTAGTACTTTGAGCTTATTTGTGTTGTTTGATCGCAGATGTTTTACGGAGTCTGCTGAAAAAAGAAGGCTAGATAAATAAGATGGCTGACCATCATTGAGACAACGAAATACAAAAGTACATATTTTGAATTGTATTTTAATCTTGATTGGAAGTCAATGTAATGATTTCAATAGAGGAATAGAGCGACTGAAACGAGGAGCCTTTGTCACAACTCTTGCTAAACAGTTCTGAACACGCTGTAATTTCTGTAGATCTTTAGCTGGAATTTCGTGTAATAAGGAGTTACAGTAGTCCAGTTTGCTTGTCACCAATTAATCAGCAGTATCGACAGGTCGACTGCTTACAGTCTTACACACGGTCCGTCGCCGCCACCGCTATCACAGTTGTTTTTTGATGAATAGCGACACATCTATATGATATTCTACTTCTTCTAACTTCATATGACATGATATACCGCTGGCAAATTAGTCTATGAAATTTGGATTTCCATATAATAAACCCTTCAATTGCAATGACGTCTAACGAAGATGCTTTTGCTAACGTGTTTGATAAGATATATCAAAATGCTCAATTTGGTACAAGTATATGTTTAACAATGTCAATAATGGCCTGATTAACTTATCACATACTCAGAGTTACAATCGAAGAAAAACATTCCCGACATGATCTAGAAAAACAGGTGACTTAGCAACTCTGAAATCCGCCATAAGGCCCACCTCGTCTGATAACAAAGGCGACGGCAACGTCCTTAAACGGCCCTAAAAGCCAAATAATAAAATCAGAGAACAACAGCCGTCCTGATATGTGATAATACCCAAGTCAGATCATGAAAGCATGATAATATGGATATGGAGCATATTAACATGATTAAGGGCCTAATAAAGAAAATGTAAAATCTCACATGCGGATAACCCATGACAAATCTAGCAAAAAATAAATCTGAAAAGATGTACTTGTAGCCATTTTTACTCTGTTTTACCCTCCATCTTGAAAACCGTATATACTATTTGATATCTAAATCATTAATACTGAAATGTATAGTGTTGCATATATATATAAACGATGGTGATTTCTTGTAACTATGTAATCTACGCAGACTGGTGGCAATAGAGGGCTGCTTTCGTTGTCGTTTTAAGCAACTCGTTCTTATAAAATATATATTGACATATGCAGTATGCGAGTTTCCATATTTTACGACATTTTATGTCTAGGTGCTATACGTCAACGTTGTACAATAATAAAGCTACAAATCGGATTCAATGACAGTTATTATACTAATATAATATGTATTCTGCAAACAGAAGTCAGTAAATATTTGTTTATGCTGTCATGTGGGTTGTCACATGATATATAGTGTATCCTCAATGACCCCTATATTTTAAAGTCGTTGCAGCTGGTACGAAATAAAAAGTTACTCACCACAAGCCTATTCCAACTTCTTCTAGCCAATGACCATGGATGTGAGTTGGAAAATTAACATGCTGCTTAAGATCGAAACATGTGAGGACTTCATTGAATTTATTGGGGTTTTTTCCTAGTTGAGTTATCTAGATGTAGGTTGAAGTCACCCAATCTATACACATTATCATGGGGTGGAATAATGTTCTCTAGTAAATTTTGAAATTCATCAAAAAATTGAAATGTATTGTTTTTTTTCGATACGCGCAGACATCGCTTTGAACGTTTTAAATGATGGCAGAGGATGATTATCAGTTTTAAATTGGTCACAGACTAGAATGCCTACACCTCCTCCTACCCGCTAATCTGCACAAGGTGCGTGAAAAAAACAGCTACCGTTGATTGCGTTTCATCATGTTTTAAACATGTTTCAGTCACTGACACAATGTCCAGATTTTTCGATGTCACACATTCTGATAAGGGAACAGTTTTCTGTTTGATAGATTAAACATTCATTGTTGCAATTTGAGCCGGGAGGACCCAGATTTAAGAGAGAGGGCGGGGGCCCTAGGGTGGTGGTTAGCACCGCTGCCTTTCACGCTAGAGATTGAGGGTTCGTTTCTCGGTCTCGGCGGTTTAAAAAAAACAAAAATGTTTCTTCCCCATCCACTCGTAAAACTCAGTATTGTGGGGAGCCACCGTGACGGAAAGGTAGCGTGCTCAGCCTCAGACCACTAGGGCTCGAATTTCAAATCTTGCGTCTGAAGGGCAGTGCCATCTTACTTATCTCACAATCCTCAGGAGGTTCTCCTGGCCCAATTTAGCCTCTATGTGCACAAAAATGGTACAACGCTCGATTCATTTTGCCAGTAGAAGTGAGATTTAAAAGATGGTCGAGAAGGTCGTAGTGGAAGTAATTTGCGATTGAAACATAACATACATTTAAAAGAGGAAATGTTGCTGTCACCAAATTTGAAAACATGATATTTGTTATTGATGACGGTTGGTGACAATTTGTTACAAATATGGTTGGGCCTCAAGAGGACAATTCGCCATCCCTGTGTATAATCTGTTAGGAGCAGAGTGAGTGCGAAATTAGGAGACATGATTTTAGAGATGTATATGTTGATTATCGGCCGCCGTAATACAGCACGCCTGCAATGCTTAAGATGCTTGCGGAAAAGATGATTCTGCCTACAAAATGCCCATAGTTTGTTAAGCCCGCCTACAATCTACGATTTCTATGGATAATGTCGAACCAATGTTGAGATAACTAGGCTTTTAATTGTTTATGAATAATATTCTGGCCACCTACA
This sequence comes from Flabesymbios commensalis, assembly GCA_964017125.1. Lineage (NCBI taxonomy): Eukaryota > Metazoa > Annelida > Polychaeta > Terebellida > Flabelligeridae > Flabesymbios > Flabesymbios commensalis. The sequence continues at coordinate 35,685,459 of OZ024915.1, forward strand.
ATTTTACATAACATGACACTAATGTTTATTTATTTAATGTTTATTTAGGCCGCATACTATATCTTAAATTCAAAAAGGGTAATGCTGGACCAATGTTGGTGGCTTATTATTGTTCCTAAATTAATCTGGGCACCTATGATTCTACGTATTATGAAACTAATGCTAATTTATTTTTATTATTTAGAAAATTATGCTATGATTTTTGGATGGTGACTTATCCGTTTTTCCCAGCGGAGATCTTGCGTCTTGTTTCCCCTCGTTGTTTAGCTTCACATTATCCATAAATGCAGGGAATAAATAAGCACCTTATACTATCTGAAGCGCTGCATTTAATATTTTTACATAATAAACGTCAGGTGAAGTCCACAGACATACAAATAATTTCCACCCCAGTCAACACGAAAGTCGAGAAAGCGCTGCTGGGATGACGAAGCAACACCATACAAACTAGAAGGCTCTAGTTGTTTGTGAACAAGAAACTGAAGATGTCTCCCCTCCAGCAGCATAACCATAAAGATTGATAGCTAATAGATGTAGTGTCAATGACTTTTGTATTTAATGTTATTAAATGGCTCCTGTGTACAGTAAAGACTATGTATTAAGTGGAATTTATTATTCCGTTTTGGTGCGAAACACTTGTCAACACTCCCAGAAAACACAACGTTGACCCAATGCTGGTCTGATCCAATGTTGGCCCACCGTCTGCGACGCTGGCCCAGCATAAAACCAGCACTGGTTCAACGCCTCGTGTTTGCTGGGATGCGTTCAGCCCAGTAAACACAAAACATTTTTATAACATTTGTACAATGCTAGACCAACGTCGAAGACGTTGGGCCGATGTTGTACAAATGTTATACAAATGTTTTGAGTTTGCTGGGAATAGCAGCTGGTCTGTTGTTTACTGCTGGTGGCGATTACAAGCCGACCCCTACCCAATGTCTGTTAAATGTTGGGCCAGCGTCGCCGGTGCTGGCCAGTATCCCTTCAGTCCTAGTCAGTACTTCATGCTGCCGGTACCTGCATGCTGGCGGTACGGGCACATGCTTTGAACCAAAGCTGGGTCAATGTTGGCCCGCGGTCTGTGACGCTGGCCCACATTCAGCGTGGCGCCAAACACAGTAACCCAATACTGGGCTAATGTTAGCTCAGCGGCATAGACGGTGGGCCAACATTAGTCCAGCATCGAGTCAACGTCTCGTGTTTAACCGCCTGTACATAGAAAGCGGGGCGGGGGCCCTAGGTCAGTGGATAGCACCGCTGCCTTTCACACTAGAGTTCGGGATTTGGTTCCCGGTCCCGGCGGTTTGAAAAAAAACAAAAATGTTTCTTCCCCATCCACGTGTGAAACTCAGTATTGTGGGGAGCCTCCGTGACCGAGAGGTAGCGTCCTCGGCCTCAGACCGCCAGGGCTCGAATTTCAAATCCTGTGTCTGGAGGACAGTGTCATCCCATTCACCTCGCCATCCTCAGGAGGTTCTCCTGGCCCAGTTTAGCCTATATGTGCACAAAGGTGGCCTAAAGCTCGATTCATTTTATTTACATAGAAAGCGCTGGAGAGAAATGAATAGTATCATTGCACAGACCATGGAGATAGACTGAGACATTATGAGCGGACAGGGGTCAAACAATATGTCCCTACCTCTGTGCACAGTGGGGAGCCATTATTTTAGCCCGTCACTGCTTTAACTCCTGACCAGAGTCACACATTGACTTGGTTTTAATAGGGGCTAATTATACTGGTTCGTGTACAGCCATGCAAGCACAAGACGTTGACCCGGTGCCGCTTCAATGTTGGGCCAGCGCCAGAGACCTCTGCAGGAGAACTTCTCCTATATTTGGCTAAAATTATTCATGTTAATAACAGGCTGGACTTGTGTGTGATGTCACCTATTGAAACTCCACCCAGCCGAGAAAGAGTAGGCATATATATTTCCAGTCCTAATGTTTACTGATAACTCATAATTAGTAGACTAAAATGATGTGATAATTCATAATCATAATAGGACATTGTGACATGTAATTCAAATTTTTTTTTAAGTGTTTTTCTTTAGACATTAATTATCAATTTAAATAGAGGTTGTTTTTTGTTATAATTTTGTACAAGATTGGTTAGTCACTATTAATCCCTCTTAAAATATTGAATTACAGTGTTTATACACTTTTCACTGATTAAGAATTAAAACAACTTTTTGATCAAAATTATATACTAATCTCATTTTAGAAGAGTAGAAAATAATTTATAATATCAAATGACTTGCTGTATATTCAAGAAAAGAAGCAGTATAAGAAACTTCTCTAACAGCTTTATAGGATTTTTATGTAAGATAAACTCATCTCATATCTTGGGTCATCGAGGGCAGAAAATCTGAGCATCCACATTATTGTTTGGTCAAAAATCCATAAGTCAACCCGAAAAACGTTAGTTTCCTTGATCAGATGAAATCTATCATAGAAATGAGGATTTTTCAACTGAACGACAGATAACGAAGACAGATAACGAAATGTCTGAGTAGAAGTATCCTTGAATTTGGTTCATACGGTGATCATGATGATGTGATATTTAATTGTTTCAATTGTTTGAAATACATTCAGCATTTTTTGCACTAAAATTACACGTCATTTTGTGATATTATTTCTATGATTCTAATAGTATACTTTTGTTGAGATAATATTTCATGTCATTTCCTCTGGGCTGAAGGGTCGTATCTATCACTCAAAGAAAAGAAAGATACGACCTTCTAGCACCGCGGGGACAACATTTCCTATTGGATGAGTTCTTCATATTTAGCTCTGCCCAATTCTACACATGATAGTGGAAATGAAATGAAATGAATCGGGCTTTAGGCCACCTTTGTGCACATATAGGCTAAACTGGGCCAGGAGAACCTCTTGAGGAGGGTGAGATGAATGAGATGACACTGTCCTCCAGACACAGGATTCGAAATTCGAGCCCTGGCGGTCTGAGGTCGAGCACGCTACCTCTAGGTCACGGAGGCTCCCCACAATACCGACTTTCACACGTGGATGGCCAAGAAACATTTTTTGTTTCTTTCAAACCGCCGAGACCGGGAAACGAACCCCGAACTCTGGCGTGAAAGGCAGCGGTGCTAACCACTACCCTAGGGCTCCGCCCACATGATAGTGGAAGACGTGACAAATGTCAAAAAGTCAAAGGGGATGCCAAGCAATTTTCGTGTGTGCCCATCGGTAGCAGAAAACAAGTCTAGATTTTATCTCACATCCAGGGATTCCGGAGACATGCAAAACAAGTTTTGACTGCCATTCCATGTGTCCAGTTGCCACATACGGTTGCCGCACCCCTTTCCCAGATTAGATGAATGTACTACTGAGTTGTTTCCATGTGTCCAGCAAACGCGTGCGTCAAACTCAGGTGCGTTTCAAGATCCAGCAGTGTTGGACTTCTGCGTTTGCCGCAAGCGTTTGCCGGACTCATGGAAAGGCAGCTGCATGCAATTATCGGATGCGTTGCGGCAACCGGACGCATGGAATGGTGTGACTTCGTCTCATTCGAGATGGGGGTTTTGAATTCAGTGTCTGCAGAACATTTTTGAACGAAGTATGTGAAAGATTGACTCATGACGAGATCAGCCGTCATTCAGTTGTTATTTGATTAGGGGATATATAATCCCATACAATGGCCCATTTTGTACTTTATCACTTCGTTTCCTTTGGAGAAATTCAGTATATCTGTACACAAGCGTGATCTAAATCCAAAGCCCTGGCCCGTATTCAACATACGTTAGAGCGGAACTAAAATTGAGCAGATCTAGAACAAAGGGTGGGTGTGAATGATTGAATCCTATGTAGGAATGACCCGGTATGAATACCTCCCCATCAAGATAACATAATTATCTTACATAACCCTTTACTTATTATCTGATATATAATAATGATATATAGGCATATAGAGCTTCCACAGCGACTACATCCTCAGAGATCCGATTCTCAGAGGCACTTTATCTGTTTATATCAAACATCATATCATTTATTTTGCTATTTTCTCAACTTAGCCATTTGACTTTGGTGCATGCGCTCATTCACATCAAATGTACCGTTTTTGTAACATTTACTCATGTGAACAGTTATCATAATATTTTACCATCGAATACATTTTCTGTTAACAAAAAATCCTTATTTTAATAGAAAAAGGCTGAAAACAGTTAAAATCGGTGCCTGTGCCAGGTGTGCTGACACAGCCTGTGAGATTTTCAGTGTGTGGTGGAGAAGGAAGCGAGGAGCATCCGGGTGACACAGGTGAATTCCCATTGGACAAGGAAGTCACACCTGACATTTGAGATTTGAGAACTTGTGCGTGTTTCACAGTAGAATGTCATGCGGCGATTATGCTTTCCCTATGTACATCAGGGGCCCGCATTCTCATACAAGTTACGATATATCGTAGGCTTCGGATTGGTCGAGATGGCCATCTCGACCAATCCGTAGCCTACGATGTATCCGAGGAATATTTTGTAGGCCACGTCCCAGCGTGACGTAACACGAGTGACAGAGAAAAGCTCTAAATCTGAGTGAGAAAAGCCGAGGGATATTCGTGTGTGCCACGTCGCAGAGTGGCGTAACGAGAGTGAAGAGAGAGAAGGGCTCTACGTTTATCACTTGGGTGAAGATAAGATAAAGTATATATACTAGTATTTCATTTACACAGATGTATGAATATATAGGCGTGCAAAGCTTTCTTCAATAAAGTACTGGTTCTGGGTGCAGTAGATGGTTTAGCGTCTTGGCGGAGATGTTATGTAAATAAACACATCTATGTTTATTATCGTCAACAAATCAAATTTCCATAAATGTATATCATTCACAAATATGGAAAGTGTGCTAGAACTGTAAAAATCGGTAAAGAAATAATCAAGTATAAAACGGTTCTGAGGGGTTATCTGTATTTTTACAACTACAGATATGTAGGTTTTTATATATATATATTTTATCTTTCATGTCAGAAAAATATTTATATCTAGCTGGCGAAGTGTCTCAGGTTTTCCAGGAGGGTACTTTTCCTGTTTGTTTTTAACATTAATTACATTAATGCTAATCTCGTTTACCTCAAATGTTCTTATAATGAATCAAATGTTCTTATAATGAAGTCCAGCCGTGCTGGTTTACTATTTTGTAATTTTATGTGATTAAAAATTACAAATAATGCGTGGTTTTAATCGATTTAACGTTAACTCATTTCGGAAATTATTGTTCCAAGATAAATTTCAGGATGACTGCATAATTTATTTTATTTTTGTACCTTGATATCACTTTGAAAAGAACGTATATCACCATAAGTTACTTGACATCAAAAGTTATTTTGTTTCTGCTAAATTGTATTGGCTAAAATGGGGCGAAACTTATAACTCTTAAAGCGTAAATTTTACATACCGGTACTTGAAGTTGTGTTTCGCTATCGCGACCAACAACCCTAACACTTATCATGTTTATTGAGTTTTTTTTTTTTTTTTCAACCACTTGAGGTTGTGTTTGAAAATTGTTTGAAAATTGCTCATATTTATTTAATTTGAGACCTAACATTTAGAAACCTTGATGTTTAACCCTTTCAGGCCTGAATTTACCATTGTCATCTTCATCCACTACAAGCCGCGAATTGCTGTCGCAATTCTCGACTTGTAGTGGATGAAGATGACTTACAGTGGGTGACAAATGAAAAAAAGATAGTGTTATTTTTAAGACAGTCCCACGAAAATTTTCGCTCTAAAACCACTAATTGTAGGAAATTAAGTAATTTTTCAGAGATGCAAGATGATGCTTTGAGGCATCGTGAGAACTTAAAGGGTTAAACACACATTTTGTTCCCAATAACAGTGATTTAATTGACTAAAACCGCTTAAAACGACTATTGGCGTGATTAGCAGGCAAAGGGTTTAAGTGTAAATTTCACTTACACATTTGTTCAATTTAAATCAAAGCATTTACAAATCTTTCAGGAGATGTAAATGCTAATTTACCGTTGATTTTTTTTGTTTAAAGAAAAAATGATAAAAAGGCGACAGACGTGATGAGCATATTGCTGGTCATGACTTTTATAATGTGAAGTTGTCCCGCTCACGAGAGAGATATCGACAACACAATCAGCAATGTGGGATGAGTTGATAAACACGTCCCCAGTCTGTATAAGCACAGGTGGCACCACCCGCATAAACTGTAAAACTAAGTATACAATAAAGGTATGTAACCAATGTCCCACACAGATAATGTATTCATTGTTCAGATAACTTAGCTGAGGTCACAGCTCAACAACACAAAGTGAATCTGAACAATGGAGAATCTATCTGTCGGTTAATGTCGGTAAATCGCGCCTTACTGTCAAACAGTGTTAATAATGACAATATCTTGTTTTTATTTAAACGTATTATTGTGGTAGAAATATAACGAACTTATTTGTTTACGGGTGAGTGGTCTATTTTAAGTTCTAATTAATATGTGTGATACCGCTTTCATACCTTTATTAATGTACACTCAATTACAGTTTATGCGAGTGGTGCCACCTGTGGTATACGTAGCCCAGCTATCTGAAAACACCCCGTCCACCAAGAGTCTGTCACAGCGATGGGTCAATTCCAGGCCATCGGCGTGAACGGTGGACCACATCCGATCCAACGTTGGACCGTCGTATCTCACAGGATCATAAGTGATTAATTCCCGGGATACCGCATCCGTGCTCGGCCTGTTCGGGACGAGCTTTAAATGTGAGGGATCATTATTTGTGGCCCGCGATAAAACAGACACTTCACATAAAATCTCTCGCCAAATTGACCGTAAATCCTTTGCCGGACTGGGATTAGCCACCGTCGGGCGCGGCGTTGATTTGGACGTCCCAGTCAGCGGAGATATTATCCTTGCGCTGGTCCAATTCTAGGCCAACGTCTTTCACGTTGGACCAGAATTGGGCCAACGCAAGGCCTCCGATCCTTATTCAAGCGGATCGCGACCGAGTCGAGATATTAACACGACATTTCCTGGGAACGATGGATAAATAAGGTATCGGCAAACGGCGAATTATAGGCTACCCTTGTTATAAAAAGTAGATCAGCACATTTTCAGTAATTACGGATTTGTTTACGAGATGGAAACCAGGGATATAATTCAGGACCTCAGTAATGGCTCACGTAGAAAAGACATATACTTATAATTCTTACGCACCGTAATCAGGGTGTTGTCGAATGGGAATATTTTAATGTGGAGAGGAATATGAACATTATTATCATTGATGTATAGATTAAATTGTCAATTATTAAAATCTTTTGGAAATGGGATGTGTAACTGAGTGTTGTGATTTACCAGAACTTGAGGAATATGTATCTCGTATTAGTTTACTTGTGGAGGAAATTGTATTGTAATCTCTCACGAATGTGGGGTATCTGAACACAACAGTTCGCAGATTAAAACAAAATGGTGTGACTGCACGATGCGAACAGTTGAAGACTAATTAGCGACAATTTTGTGACAAATTATGACTAGAATCTGTGATCATTCGACGATGAAAAGGTGATTGTTTCGAGATCGTTTAGCAAACATTTGTCGAATAATTGGCGAACGTGGCGATCAATCGGCGAATTGGAGACTGTTTAGCAACTGTTTGGTGAGCAAATGGCGCATCCCCGTGGAGATGAAGTTTATCAAGTAGTGAACGCTGATGAATGTTCATGAACATTCATGAACATTCTGCTTAGAGTGGAAGAATGTTAACATTGTAATCTGCTGAGAGTTTAACCTATAAACATTGGTGGAGTGTAAATTCTAATCTGTAAACATGTCAACACTTTAACCGCCAAATTATTCAATTTTAATTTTCACCCACTTGAAGTTGTGTCTCGCTAACGCGATCCACAACTTTAAGAGAGTGAAAATTATTCAGATTTGACAAAATGGGGGTCAATTCTTTTCAAAACTTGCTGCTTGATGTCACATTTTATCTTTACCATATTTAAAATGTGATATTTATTGTGCTTATAAAAAACGAAAACCGAATATATGCGACACCGGCGGTTAAAGGGTTAAGAAGTTGAGGACTATGAACATTATAATCTGTATAGAGTGGAGGAATGGTAATATTGTTTTATTTTACGAGTGGAGGAATATTAACATTGTAATCTCATAAGAGAGAAATAATGTGAACATTGTAATCATCTAAGAGTGGAATAATGCAAATGTTGTAAGATGTTACCATTGGCGGGAATGTTAACATTGTAATTATCTAAAAGTGGAGTAATGTAAATATTGTAAGATTTTACCATTGGAGAGATTGTTAACATTGTAATCGTCTAAGAGTGTAAATATTTTAAGCTGAGTGTTGCCATTGGAGGGAATGTTAACATTGTAATCATCTAAGAGTAGAGTAATGTAAATATTGTAAGATTTTACCATTGGAGGGAATGTTAACATTGTAATCGTCTAAGAGTAGAGTTATGTAAATATTGTAAGATGTTACCATTGGAGAGAATGTTAACATTGTAATCGTCTAAGAGTGTAGTAATGTAAATATTGTAAGATGTTACCATTGGAGGGGATGTTAACATTGTAATCATCAAAGAGTGGAGTAATGTAAACATTGTAAGATGTTACCAGTGGAGGGAATGTTAACAATGTAATCATCTAAGAGTGGAGTAATGTAAACATTGTAAGATGTTACCAGTGGAGGGAATGTTAACAATGTAATCATCTAAAAAAGTAGAGTAATGTAAATATTATGAGATGTTACCAGTGGAGGGAATGTTAACAATGTACTCATCTAAGAGTGGAGTAATGTAAATATTGTAAGCTGTTACCATTAGAGGGAATGTTAACATTGTAATCATCTAAGAGTGGAGTAATGTAAATATTGTAAGATGTTACCATTGGAGAGATTGTTAATATTGTAATCATCTAAGAGTGGAGTAATGTAAATATTATAAGCTGAGAGTTATTATTGGAGAGATTGTGAGCATTGGAATAATCTAATAGTAGAGTAATGTAAACATTGTAAGCTGTTACCATTGGAGGTAATGTTAACATTGTAATCATCTTAGAGTAGAGTAATGTAAATATTGTGCGATGTTACTATTGGAAGGGAATGATAACATATTAAACATCGTCTAAGAGTGGAGTAATGTAAATATTGTAAGCTGTTACCATTAGAGGGAATGTTAACATTGTAATCGTCTAAGAGTGGAGTGATGTAAATATTGTAAGATGTTACTATTGGAGGGAATGATAACATTGTAAACATCGTCTAAGAGTGGAGTAATGTAAGTATTGTAAGATGTTACCATTAGAGGGAGTTTTAACATTGTAATCATCTAAGAGTGGAGTTACAAATATTGTAACCTGTTACCATTGGAGGAAATGTTAACATTGTAATCATTTAAGAGTGGAGTAATGGAAAAATTGTAAGCTGTTACCATTGGAGGGAATGTTAACATTGTAATCGTCCAAGAGTGGAGTAATGTAAATATTGTAAGATGTTACCATTGGAGGGAATGTTGACATTGTAAACATTGTCTAAGAGTGGAGCAATGTAAATAGTGTTAGCTGTTACCATTGGAGGGAATGTTATCATTGTTAACATTGTAATCATCGAAGCGTGGAGTAATGTATTTATTGTAAGATGTTACCATTAGAGGGAATGTTAAGATTGTAATCGTCTAAGAGTGGAGTTAATGGAAATATTGTAAGATGTTACTATTGGAGGGAATGTTAACATTGTAAACATCGTCTAAGAGTGGAGTAATGCAAATATTGTAGGATGTTACCATTGGAGGGAATGGTAACATTGTAATCGTCTAAGAGTGGAGTAATGTAAATATTGTAAGATGTTACCATTGGAGGGAATGTTAACATTGTAATTGTCTAAGAGTAGAGTAATGGAAACATTGTAAGCTGTTACCATTGGAGAGAATGGAAACATTGTAATCATCTAAGAGTGGAGTAATGTAAATATTGTAAGATGTTACTATTAGAGGGAATGTTAACATTGTAAATATCGTCTAAGAGTGGAGTAATGTAATAGTGTTAGCTGTTACCAATGGAGGGAGTGTTAGCAATGTGAACATTGTAATTTGTTACGAGTAGAGAGATGTTAACATTGCAATCTTACTACTAGGAGTCAAATAATGTGAACACTGTAATATTGAGGAAGAATGTTATCTTTGTTAATGTTAAATTGTTTTCTGGCGAAAGTGAAATAATTTGAAGATTGTAATCTGCTAAGAGGTGAAGAATGTTAACTTTGCAATCTGTACCCATGGTAAAGGAGGATGAATATGAACATTGTAATCTGTAAAGAGTGGAGGAATGTTAATATTGTGATCTGATAAGGGTAGAAGAAAGTTAACATTGTAATCAGCTCAGAGTAAAATAATGTGAAAATTGTAATCTGCTGAGAGTGGAAACAATTGTATCATTGTAATCTGTAAAGAGTGGATACATTTTAAGATTGTAATCAGATGAGAGTAGAAACATTATAATCATCTACATGTAAGAGTGTAAAAATGTAGATATTGTAAGCTACTGCCATTTTAGATAATGTTAACATTGAAATTAACGAAGAGTTGATGAATGTAAATATATGAAGCTGTTGCAATTGAAGGACATGTTAACATTGTTATCATCTAAGAGTTAGGAACTTTAAATACTAATGTTGTTAGCTGTTAGGATTGGACGAAATATGAGCACTCTAATTTGCTGAGAGTTGAGGAATGCTAACATTGTAATATTCATGCAGGAATATGAACATTGTAAAATGTTAATAGTTGAAATAGTGTACGTTATATTCTGGTGCGAATGAATGAATGAATGTACATTGTTTGTTGATATTATGTGTGAATTGAAAGTGAATAGAAAGATATACACATTAGTTCAGTTCAGTAGTTTTATTTGACATATATAAATACAAAGTTATACATAATATATTTTAGCAAAGTCGTGAAGTCAGGAGAGCACGCTGGCCACCGTTTGCTGATTTTTCATTAAAAAAGTATCTATTATTTTTATACACAAAACCATGGTATGACAGAAAAAACGATACAGTTACATGAAGTACAACATGATTATAACCATGAATGTTATAACTTAAATGTATTACAGGAACACACTGTAAAATACAATTCAAGTGAAATAATGCATCAATTAGAATCAGTCACAGATGCGAGAAAGGGGACACCACTTCAATCTTTATGGTGAGGATCAACGTATTAGACACACGTAATCAGTTACTGAGTTTTGGCTTTGTAAAGAGGCTGAATATAACACGGAACTGGTATTGTATAAGTAGATAGTGCATCGTGAGAAAAATGCAGTATGATTCAGGAATCACTGACAAATTATTTGGTAAAGAGAAAGGCATATAGGACCCACATCTTCACTCTGTCTCATAATTATCATAATGTTAGAAATCGACGAAACCACACGCACTCACAACGCCTGCACACCAGAAACAAAGATCAATGTCACTCCAATTATGAGCCTTACGAAGGTAAACTGATTGATATTTTAGATCTGTGGCGAATTTAATGCTGTGCGACCAGGTACACGTACATTAGCCCAGCGGTAAACCTAATGAAAATGATGCAACTATCGAGTTACTTATAACGTCAGGCATCTCAGTGAAAACAAATAATTAAGTTTTAAAGAATAATCGCACCCATCGCCTGTGAGTCAATGACGCACACACAAAGGTTAATTTTGTATTCCATTCCAAATCGTCCCCTTGGATATGAAATGGTGTATCTGCCACTTTACAAAGTGGCAGATACACCCGTTCATATCCAAGGGGACAAAATGATTTCATGTCCGCGGCAAAGTCAATTCGGTGTCACTGGAGTCACAATTCGCCGTCTCGGACCGATAGGGTCATATCTGCCACTCTGCCATTTAACTTGATTGTTTAATGTCGCACCCATGACATTTTGTTTGTTCCATTCGAACTACTAAATTACCAAAACACTATTATCTTTCTAACTGATCATCAGGTTTTGTTATTTAACATATTTAACTACAAGATTACCAGTTGAAAACTTTTAAATCTGTCTAAATACATTTGGTGATAGCACAAAGAATGAATAAATAAAAAAACAGGCTAAACTAGGCCTGGATAATCTGGTGTGGATAGAGATGACAGTGCCCTTCAGACACAGGCTTCGGAATTAGAGGTGGTCTGAGGCCGAGCACGCTACCTCTCGGTCAAATAAACCCCCTACCACAATACGGACCGTTATGATTGGACAGAAAGGACATATTTTGTTTCCTTGAATACTGAATACCAGTGTGGGGACGATGCCGCAAGCTCCGACATAACAGGCATTCTTTCTAACCACTACACCAGAGCCGAGCTCTCATCTGATGGTGGCATTCAGAGTGTCATCCACATGGAGTCATAAACCCGGCACATTGTTGAATGCGCCATCACGGCGATGGATTTGGATACTGCAGATGAGATTGGGTATTGAGCGTGTTATGTAATACATCGTGGAGACAGAAGACCACATGGAGGGAATTAATGAGTAAACGTGGGTGTGATAGCCAGCACGGGCGATGGTCCAGCACTGGCTCAATGCCGGGCCAGCGTCTTTGACGATGGCCCGGCATTGGGCCAGCGCTTGATCGATGTCCCGTGGTGGCTGGGACAATAGATCAGGATCAAATCAACAGCTAACAGTGTAGATTAACGTTGATCCCTGGGGTTACTTAGTGCGGATGCTCATTTGGGAGGTGCAAGTGGAGAGCAATATATTTTACGAGTGAGTGAACGAGCGAATCATCGATTGAGCGAACAAGCGACGAACAAACAGACAATCGAACGAATCAGCGAACGTACGAACATGCAACCAATCGGAAAATAATACAACAGAAAAAATAAATAAATAAATAAAATGAACAATGAATGAACGAACGAACGAACGACGGAATGAACAAACGAACGAACGCACGAGCAAACGAACGAACGAAAAAAAATCGGGAAATATAAAATGAATAAATGAACAAATGAACGAACGAATGAATAAAAGAATGAACGAACAAAAGAACAAACGATTGAACAAACAAACGAACGAAGGAACTAACGAACGGACTAGACAACGCGCGAAATAGAACAACAAACAAACAATCAAACAAAGAAACAAACACACGAACGAAAGAACGAACGAAAGAGCGAGTGAATGAGTACACGAACGAACGAACGAACGAACGAACGAACGAACGAACGAACGAACGAACGAACGAACGAACGAACGAACGAACGAACGAACGAACGAACGAACGAACGAACGAACGAACGAACGAACGAACGAACGAACGAGCGAATCGATCGATCGATCGATCGATCGATCGATCGATCGATCGATCAATCAATCAATCAATCAATCAATCAATCAATCAATCAATCAATCAATCAACGAATGAATGAATCAATCAATGGATCAATGAATCAATAGATGAATGAATAAAAGAATAAATGAATGAATGAATGAATGAATGAATGAATGAATGAATGAATGAATGAATGAATGAATGAATGAATAAATAAATAAATAAATAAAATAAAATAAATAAATAAATAAATAAATGAATGAATGAATGAATGAATGAATGAATGAATGAATGAATGAATGAATGAATGAATGAATGAATGAATGAATGAATGAATGATTCCTGGATGCTCCACTGAAATTAATCACTCGACTATAGGCATGATTCGCGTCACACTTTGGATACAATTTCAGATCGACGACCATACTAGTCAAGTTGACAAAAAATTATCAAGATTGGCTATTTGCTCGCGTGTTTAAATTTCCTCGAAGTTTAGAATTCGCGAATTTGCATTTTTCTTTAGTGTAACACAATTTTCGTGGGAATCTTAAATTCGCGAATTTGTCCTTCTCGCGAAATTCGCGACAATTAAATCCTCGCGAATATTACCAGATCTCCAGTATGTCGAAAGTAAACTTGTGTCGATGGCTGGTATGAAAGTTGGTTCGATAAAATTTGCGACGTGTTAGCATCAGCATTTAATTGTTTAAGGCATGGTGATATCTAATCTAATCATCTCCTCTGATTAATTATAAAGTAGGACTCGCTCACATCAGCAATCAGCCCTATTATCTTTCAGAGATCACGTAAGTGCACGATGTTTTATATCAGCCTCGTCATATCGCCTGTTTCATTGTCACGTGAATCACTCAGACCAACACTGCAACACAAAGAAAAAGTATGGTAATCTTGAAGACATTAAATGAAATAATTTAATTTTCACCCACTTGAAGCTGTGTCTCGCTCCGCGACCCACAACTCCAAGTGGGTGAAAATTACTCATATTTGTTTAATTTGTGACCAAATAATTTGCAAATCTTGATGTTTAAACACTCATATCTTCCCCCATAGCAGTGATTTAACCTGTTAACGAAACGATTAAAAACGACTATAGTCGTGCTGGTGGTTACCCAGCCAACACGGGGCATTCACCCAATGCTGTTTCAATGTTGGCACACCGTCTTCGACGCTGTCCCAACATTGAAACAGCATTGGGTGAATGCCCCGTGTTTGCTGGGTATAGAGTTAGTCGCTTATGAGCTACTTCAACCCTTTGAGTGCAGGGAGCGCTGCATTAATAATGGCCACAGACCCATAACATAGATATTTAAATGAAGCGGAAAGAGCTAAATTTCTAATGATTTCAAATTGAACAAAACCGTTTGGTCCCTATGGCTCATATGAAACTATTTTAGCGCTTTACAGGCTAGTATTACTCTCCATGTACCCACATTCATATTCAATATTCAATATTCACTTTTATGTGCAATAATGTCTGTTCATGGACAAGCACTTGCCGTTGTCAGGCGTGTGCGTGTTTTTGATTTATGTTTATGATTTTAACTTTACTTATTACTGACGTACGTTTGTATTCAATTTACTTTTATTATCTTAATTGCAAACTTCTTTGCATACGTTTATCATCATACCTTTATGCTACTTTTATCCAGCATACTTTTTAAAGTACAGTAGTTGTGTATATTACACTCTTATATACATATGTTTATTACCATATTTTATGATGTTTATACTAGTTTATATAATATACTTTTTAAACATAGATGTATCTATTTGTATGGATGTCAGACGCATTGGGTGCTGGTCACCTGTAGTGACATCCCTTGCATATATTTTTAAAGTATATATGTCATGTTACTATTATTTTGTAAGTGATATGTATTGTATGCGTCAAGCCAAATAAAAATAAAAAATAAAAAAAAAAAAATTCATTCATATTCACTTTCAGATGTGAATTTCCACTTTTAGTATGTCGCTATGGCATATACCATTTCTTTATTTGATGATCTTTATTTAATGATAATATGCCGTTTGGTGCATAAATGCGACGAGAGCAGGGATAATCATGTTTAATCTGTTATCTTGTCTGATGCATTTGAATATGATTCATAATAATTTATACAGAGATTTGAAGATTGGCCCCCGCACTGATTGTTAACAGTGTGTTCTTTGGCTGATGTCACCCACTAAGATATTATAATTCATATTGCCGCCAAACTGTACCCATTTGAACACATAGAAATTGCTAGGCATGCAATCTCAGTACTTCTCACGAGGCTTTGTACCCAATGCCACAAATAATACTTAAAGCGCTTCTTAAGGTAATGGGGACGAGGGCGCGGTAAAATAGCCTGCACGATTTACCAGGGTCTGACATGCAGACAGTCGGTCAGAGACTGCAAACCTCGCCGAAATTAGTAATAATTAGAATTACATTCTTTTTAGTGTGTATATATTCTAGTAAAACGTCACTGTACATGATCAATTATAACGTCATATTTCATTCATTCATTCATTCATTCATTCATTCATCCATTCATTCATTCATTCATTCATTCATTCATTCATTCATTCTTTCTTTCATTCATCAATCAGTAATAGATCTAGTAACCATACACAACACTTGTGAGACTATGACGTCAAAAGTAGTTATTTAGATCAAATGTATTTTAGCTAGTAAACCAATACATATTACAGTATTAAGTCGCAATGCGGATCCTGCATCCGCATCATAATGCGGAACATGAAATGAAATGAAATGAAAAACTTATAATGCGCCTAAATCATCGGTGTCCCGAGCTCAGAGGCGCTGCAAATCTGAATCAGGCTCAAATTTATCTCTTGGCCCGAAACACACCTCCGGTAAAAGTTTAATGCAATGTTTGAGTAGTCAGGGGGACAGACATATTAACAAGCAAGACCAAAAACATAACCCCCTGGCGCAGGTAATAACAATGATTGTGTTAATCAAGCGATTTTTTCAATATCGGTACCCAAATGATAGGCCATCCCACTGGGAACACGACGTTATGTCGATGTTGAATCAACGTCAGAGACGTTGACTCAACATCGCCATAACGCCGTGTTTTCACTGGAATCCAACATGCGTCTGTTAGATCATCGCGGGACAGGGAGCATGATTCAGCTCAATAAAATCCAGAACACACCGGTTCTGGCCGGTTTTTCTCTCGTCACCCGATGCCCCATCTCGTGTATACTACCTGCGCCTCAGGACAATAGGCAACAATCAAGGTGGCATGGACACACGGCGATCCCACGGGGTCCTGTCTTTTGTGGCCGGGAGTAATGACGAAGCCCGCGCAGGCGTGACACCTGCACCGCCCCATTCTCCCGGGGTGGGAACTATAATTAGAAAGACGATGCCCACTTCGTGCCAGAAAGATATATCGTAGATGAGGCTGCATTGTCCTTTGCTGGCGGATTCGAGTCCCTGGTAACACGATCGCACCTGGATTTTCCATTGCGAGGCAGAATACTAATTTGTGGATCGCGCTTTATCGCCGGGAATGGGTCAGGCTTAGAGCTGGCGCATATCACTTTCTGCTTAACCCCGCTGTACAAAGCCAAAAGGCAGTGACTGCCTTTTAGCTTTGTACAGCAGCACTGCTCCCACTGTCCGCTATACTTAGGATTTAGATGACTCGCTAGTCTGGTGGTGGATCAACCCAGTTATTTATTCCACTATCCCGTCTTTCCATCATCCCGTCTTGTGCTGCTTTTATTCCTGTATTTAGCTCACGCTCACATGGAGATGAAAGTTGCTTCTTTTTCCTATTTTAATTAATACCTTATACTTTATTTGACTGCTCATTTCGTTTGTCCATTTCTTGTTTAATTGTTAATCAATCCAGCAATCCATCAATCCATCAGTCCATCAATCCATCAATCCATCAATCCATCAATCCATCAATTAATCAATCAATCAATCAATCAATCAATCAATCAATCAATCAATCAATCAATCAATCAATCAATCAATCAATCAATCAATCAATCAATCAATCAATCAATCAATCAATCAATCAATCAATCAATCAATCAATCAATCAATCAATCAATCAATCAATCAATCAATCAATCAATCAATCAATCAATCAATCAATCAATCAATCAATCAATCAATCAATCAATCAATCAATCAATCAATCAATCAATCAATCAATCAATCAATTAATCAATCAATCAATCAATCAATCAATCGCTCATTTGCTCAATATTTTATTAAAAGTAGTTATTTGCGATTTATATTTCGTACTTTCTTCTTTTTGCAAAACTTGAGCCACATGAATTTATAAAATTATAAAAGATATTGATAAATAAATTATAGCATGCGGCGTAGCTGACAAAACACAAGATTTATATAAGACTCTAGAGATACTCAAGGCCGGGAAAAACTAGGCTACCTTTTTCATACTAATATAGAAATATAATTCTAATCTGCACGATGTGATAAAAGTGAAGAAAAACTACATTCTGCTATCTGTTTTCTGGTTGTTTTCTTATAAACGCCACTTTAACTCTGGTTTTCAATTTCGCTTAAATTTGCCACATTCAATTTAAAAACATATTTTTATAATCAGAAAGTTCACTGCCCAGCAAACACAAAACATTTGTATAACATTTGTATAACGTCGGCCAACGTCTTTGACGTTGGAATGACGTTGTACAGATATTATACACGTGTTTTGTGTTTACTTGGTAAGAATAGATCTACTTTTTCTGCTCGGGTCAGTACTTTCAGAGGACTGATCAGGATCCTAGGTATGTGATTGGTATACCAGATATTTTGTTCAAACGCTTTCACATTACCAGCCCAGTTCAATATAGAATCTTCCCAGTAAACACAAAAAAATCTAAAACATTTATACAATGCTGGGCCACGTCGAAGACGTTGGGCCGACGTTGTGTAAATGTTATACAAATGTTTTGTGCTTACCGGGTTAGCACCTGGACGCATTTCAGGGAAGATTTACGCATCGGATTTTGTAACAAATAACACAAATAACTCAATAATTAAGGAACACAATATTATTCAGAAATATTTATGTTTATCACTTATATATATAGCAAATGTATACTGAACGCAGAATTGACGAATCAATAATTTAGTTAATTTTTTTTCAACACTAAAGTTCACTAGCATAATTTTCTATCAGTTGAGTATCGACTAAGAAAATGGTGTGGATATAACTGGAATTGTGACACCCGTCAGAATGTTGAACCCCTTCTGCTGATCAATCTGCCTTGACCTTAGAAATCTGGCCATTTTTTATCAAAAACTAGACTGTCAAACATCTTGCGATCTGAGGTTTTTCAACGAGCACTGTACTACTTTGTGATAATGGCGGCATTGATTACTTGTCGGTGATGCTGAAAACATCTTCTGGCGTGCACCGACAAAATGCAGCAATTGCTAACTTGAAAAGAAAGCAATTACTGCCTTTGAATTTTGTGAGATAGGCTATAGAAGCTTGCGGCACCCTTGTCTCTGTGATGCACCGTGGGACATACTAAATAAATGAACATAATTGAATAGCAACGATGCTAATAAGGGACGTCCTTAGTTTTCATTTCTTCTATTATATAACTGGGTAACTTATCATTCACAGCTGTGTGGCAGTGAACTATCTCTTCAAGCCCTAAATCACACGATTTAACTTTTTACCCACTTGACGTTGTGTGTGTCGCTACCGCGACCCACAACCTCAAGTGGGTGAAAATGACTTACACATGTACGCTACCATTTAAATTGCATATGCCGATCTAGCAGATTCTATGCCCATTTCTCCTTCAAACTTCCCTGTTTGGAAGACAAATAAAACGGATAAATACTGTTCCTTCTTATAAGTTAAAAGGTGCCATCATCGTTTTATAATAGCACAAACCATATTTTTAATCAAAGTAATTAGAATTCTGTGTATTTTTGTACCTTTTCATAAAGTCGTGTCTAATCTATTATTTAACAATAGGTAGATTTATCATGTTTAGTATTTTTATCGTCTTTATTCAAAGCGTTCGTATTTGACCTTTAATATATACATTTTGCCCATAATCGTGATGATGGCCCCTGTAGTATCCCTGATTGGTTAAAGCCTAGAATACAACGTTTGAGTCCGTATAATGACATCATAATCCGGTGGCTCTTTCTGATGCATGCCAGCCTCGACAAGCAGCAGACAGTGGCACAACGCTAACTGGCTGAATGGTTTTTTCAAATGCTGGCAACGTTTACCCAATATAGTTGGGAAGATATATCGGACCATCCGAGGCCCCTAGTGGAGTCATTCTGGCTGTAAATCCACGAACATCTAGACAAATTGCGGACCAAGTCTAGCATTCTATACCCCGACCAATCGAAGATTGGATCAGCCACATGACGAGATCAACCAATCACGAACCAAGTCACTCAGTTGTTATTCAAATTACGGCATAGAATACTATACTTGCGCCCAAATTGCTAACTATGGTTTTATGATTTATTATGTTATTAAGTTTTTCTCCATTTTACAAATGCTAGGAATTTTTGCAATATTTTTATGGACTAGAAATCGATTGCAGCTATCTCTTTGACTTAAAATACACACAGAATGATTGCTTTAAAGTCGATTTGGGTATTTTCAGAAACAAATAAAATTTTAAGCGATTTAAATTTAAAAATGTATATGAATATAACTAATTATTATTGTGTTTTAATGGGTAGGTTAAGTATTGTTACCTATGTTACCACTCGACTATAGGCATGATAAGCGTCACACTTTGGATACAATTTCAGATCGACGACCATACTAGTCAAGTTGACGAAAAATTATCAAGATTGGCTATTTGCTCGCGTGTTTAAATTTCCACGAAGTTTAGAATTCGCGAATTTGCATTTTTCTTTAGTGTAACACAAATTTTCGTTGGAATCTTAAATTCGCGAATTTGTCCTTCTCGCGAAATTCGCGACAATTAAATCCACGCGAATATTACCAGATCTCCAGTATGTCGAAAGTAAACTTGTGTCGATGGCTGGTATGAAAGTTGGTTCGATAAAATTTGCGACGTGTTAGCATCAGCATTTAATTGTTTAAGGCATGGTGATATTTAACCTAATCATCTCCTCTGATTAATTATAAAGTAGGACTCGCTCACATCAGCAATCAACCCTATTATCTTTCACAGACCACGTAAGTGCACGATGTTTTATATCAGCCTCGTCATATCGCCTGTTTCATTGGCACGTGAATCACTCAGACCAGCACTGCAACACAAAGAAAAACTATGGTAACCTTGAAGCCCTAAGTGAAATAATTTAATTTTTCACCCACTTGAAGCTGTGTCTCGCTTCGCGACCCACAACTCCAAGTGGGTGAAAATTACTCATATTTGTTTAATTTGTGACGAAATAATTTGCAAATCTTGATGTTTAAACACTCATATCTTCCCCCATAGCAGTGATTTAACCTGTTAACGAAACGATTAAAAACGACTATAGTCGTGCTGGTGGTTACCCAGCCAACACGGGGCATTCACCCAATGCTGTTTCAATGTTGGCACACCGTCTTCGACGCTGGGCCAACATTGAACCATGTACTTCAACCCTTTGAGCGCAGGGAGCGCTGCATTAATAATGGTCACAGACCCATAACATAGGTATTTGAATGAAGCGGAAAGAGCTAATTTCTGATGATTTCAAATTGAACAAAACCGTTTAGTCCCTATGGCTCATATGAAACTATTTCAGCGCTTTACAGGCTAGTATTACTCTCCATGTACCCACATTCATATTCAATATTCACTTTTTGACAAAAAATTATCAAGATTGGCTATTTGCTCGCGTGTTTAGTAGTTTAGAATTCGCGAATTTGCATTTTTCTTTAGTGTAACACAAATTTTCGTGGGAATCTTAAATTCGCGAATTTGTCCTTCTCGCGAAATTCGCAACAATTAAATTATCGCGAATATTACCAGATTTCCAGTATGTCGAAAGTAAACTTGTGTCGATGGCTGGTATACTAAATGGTTCGATAAAATTTGCGACGTGTTAGCATCAGCATTTAATTGTTTAAGGCATGGTGATATCTAATCTAATCATCTCCTCTGATTAATTATAAAGTAGGACTCGCTAACATCAGCAGTCAGCCCTATTATCTTTCACAGATCACGTAAGTGCACGATGTTTTATATCAGCCTCGTCATATCGCCTGTTTTATTGGCACGTGAATCACTCAGACCAGCACTGCAACACAAAGAAAAACTATGGTAACCTTGAAGCCCTAAGTGAAATAATTAAATTTTTCACCCACTTGAAGCTG